>PVKM010005543.1:0-47319 GCA_004027735.1 Carollia perspicillata
ATATCCTCAACATTCTGTTTCTTCAAGCAATGAATTTTTATGGGAGTGCAGTGGTAACACTGATTACATGGAAACACCTCTCAAAACACCCCCACTCCTGTGTCCTGAGACTAGGAAACCACACTATTCAGAAGTCTCCATGATTGTGCCCCCTCCAGGAAAGAGAATGGTGCAGAACTGATGTGGACCCCAGCCCTTGGGGCCCATGTGTCGTGGATGCGATGAACAAATTCACATGGACTGCAGAAGTCCCATGGAGAAAAATGGACGGCATGGTCACTCTCTGAGTGAGAGAGCACCCTGACCCATGCCTGCACAAGCTTTTATTGCTTTTCTGGGCACATTACATCGAGGATGGTCCTCATTTACTATGCATAGGTACCCTTTAGATGGTTACCTTTTATAGATAACAAAGGAGAGGAAGTTGCTAATTACTACAAAGAAAAAGAATATTCGTAAATGAAAAAGAAAAAATGGTTGAACTGGTTACACTCCACCCTTGGGAGGTTTAGCATAGATTTTAGGAAGTTACTTTGAAGATATGCAATAAACATTTGCTGCCTCAATTCAGGGTGAGGGAGTTTTAGCAAAAAGTAAGCCTCATAGCAGCCTAGGTACAATGCAGGCCTGATTTCCCATGGGAAAACCTATCTGTGGGCTCTGGTCCTATGTGCTGACTGGCTCCCCACTGGTTTTCTGAGTCAGGGGCTGGGCTACATTTGCCATGCCCTGCATAATGGTTCCCTATACAGAACCAGCCACTAAATTGGAATAAACCCCCTCGGTTTATGTTATAGTCACCACTGCAACTGCTAAGCTCTTTGAACTAAGCAAGCTTGCACTAAGTCTTCAAGTCTTCAAAATTTAGCTTCTGAAAGTCATGAATGACATATTCTGTTGTGGTTTAGGCACTGCCTGGTCATCTGCAAAGAGAGGGAATTAATTCTTCATGGGTGAGTTTGCTTCCAGTGTATTACTGGAAAATTTCCTGACCCTTCTCACCAATCTGACCTTTGTAATTTCCTTGCCATTCTCCCACACATATTTACTCAACCCAGGAGTTTCTGAGGCATGAATGATTTCACAATAGTTTCACAAACATTGTTCCATATGTGACATTTCTATGATTCATTTGAAGACACTAGCCCAAAAAATAATTAATGCAAGCATCCATGTACACCTGGGGAATGAGAGCTTCCAAAACTTGTTTATCCTAGTGCAATCTACCACTCTGTGAACTTCTCTAAGGCATGGAGACTATTCTCTTAATTGGCTATATCTTCTAGCTCAGTTTCAGGCAAATAGTGAATAAATATTTGTTTAATGAACAATTTTAGTTTTTCTGATCAAATATTGAAAGAAACAGCCCATTTACCAGTTCATATGTTACTATGTATTAATCGTTAGGTTAAAGTTCTTATGGATTAATGAACATACTTAATCTTATTTAAATATGAGTGTATATAGACTAATGATTATAAATTATTTGAGAAACATATTGATTCAAGTTCCCAGATATCCAGATTACAATGCCAAAATGCCAAGATTTTTGGTTTCATTTTCTAATAAAATCATTATAAAGTATATTAACTTTAAAAAATTTATAATAGTCATAGAATATTCTTAAAAAGAGATTTGTGAATGTTTAGGCAAAAATTGTGCCTGTGTTGAGATCAATACCATAGGGAGATATCTGAGTTTACATATAGTAATTATCAATTTATTAGATGGGTGGATGGTTGGTTGAAATATATATATGTTAAAAACTTTGATAGGAAGAATGCAGTAGATAGAAAATTGTTTAACAATTTCAGCCAGAATGATGCATGTAATCAGAGAAACAAGAAGATTAAAAAACTTGGGAGTGAGCTAAATTCCAGGTTATTATTAGATTTTTTAGCATCTCATGTAGTGTGTGATAGGCTTGAAAGACAAGGAGAGGACAAAACACTTGTTCTCCTCTTTTTACTTCTTTTCCTTCATCTCTTCCCCTCCCTTTACCTTCTCTTATTTCTTTATCTCTTAAACCCATATGATAGTATCACAAATTTTTTCAAAATAAGCAAAAATCATATAAACAAATTGGAAATCTGTTGGGAACAGTGAATAAAGCTGTTTTAAGCAAGAGAGTAGGGTTTCCACAACTAGTAAATTTAATTACTGAAGCCCTGAATAAGTAAATTTGAGGGATAATTTAAAGAACACCATCTACAGATATAGCCATAATGCAAATATCTTTATTCGCATCTTGTTTCTTTTCCTTCTTTTTTTCCTTTCTGGGACACATCACTGAGTCAGAAGAAAGTGATCACAGATGGGCTGGCAAGGGTCCAGAGAGCATGTCTAAAAGCAAAGACTTCAACCGTTCATGTTCTTTATGGTTTAACAATTTTCTGATAAAATCATGTAAAGTTTGCATTGTACTTCATGATATATTGATTTTTAATGCAAAATAGTTTTTATTATAAAATTTTTGAGCTTTCTTGTTAACCAAATGACAAGAATCATATTTATTTTATTTTGTTTTCCTGTAGCTTTCATGTATTCTGTATATACCATCATATTAAGGGTATTTTGCAGGTCACTTGGAAGGAATTATGACTGTAATATATGCTTAAAGCACATTAGAGGGCAGCAAGTAAATGAGATTTTGATTATCATGTGGTGCTAAAAATTTAAATGTGAAAAGCAGTCCTTACATGAAAGTATTTGATATAGTCTCTGAGTATAGACACAAGAACATGAGATAGAGTCAATAATTAAAACAAAATAAATATGAAATAATAAAGGCTATCCTTTGTATGGCAAATTTATAATCATGATTTTATTCCAGGAAATATAACATCAATTCTTTACTGTGGAATGTTCTTTTATAAAATTATAGTATTAAGGCAAAAGAGAATGGTAAAGACTGTATAATAATATAGTCACAACATTTTGCGTTCCCAGAAATCCCTCCAGCATGTAGTAATCAAATAAGTCTATATGACTTGAAATTGTTTGCTTTGGATTTTATCAAAATGATTTTCTTCTGGTATTTTAAGTTTTTATTGATTTTAGCAAAATAGATAAGTAAAAGCAAGCAAAGATAGAGAAACATTCTCTGAAGCATTTTTAAGAGGGAATTTGTCAATTTGTTATAGTATAATATATAGGGAAAGGTAACAGCTACATATTTTTACGCACACGCACACACTTTGCCTTTTCCTATATGTCTGCCTATGGTTAAGTAGACAATATTCATGTATATGTGCGTAGACTTAGACACTTTTTCCAGGGCCTCTACACAGTTTAATAGAAGTCATGGATGCTAATCAAAAAAGAAAAAAATGCACATCCCATGGACAGTTTTGCTCTCTATATAGACAAGTTTTCACCTAGTATATATCCTGCCTTTACTTTAAAAAAGAATACTTTCATATTCTAAAAAAAACTGATCAAGTCTTACATGCTACTTTATACTCCTCTTCAAAATTATTATTCAGTTTCTCATTACTTTTATTCTGAAATTCTGAAAATAATAATTCCTAGACAATCTTTCCACCTTTCCACCAAAAATTTCTAATCCTCTATATAGACTTTCCTAATCTAACTAATCTAAATCTAACTGTAGACATTCTAATCTACTGATATTTTTCAAATGTTGGTAATATTCACCTCATGTTAAATCTTGCCTGCTAAGTATTACTCTTCCCTCTCTATTCTCATTGATAGGGATATTTGTAGTTTCTTACCTATATTTTTCCATGTCCATTGCCTAGAAACTGGATTTCCTTATTAGGAATTATTTCAAGTATGAAGTCAGACTAGCATTGAATACTTACACATCCACTCACTAGGTCTGCATCTTTGTTAGTTAATTACTCTGTACCGTGGTTTCTTCATTGTTAGATAGAAAGGATAATAGTATGTATAACATACAGTTGATATGTATAAAAATCCAGAATCTTGCCTGACACATTGCAAGAATTACCCAAGTATTAGCTATTAGTATTCCTATAAATTCACTAAGGGTCTCTTTGTAAGTAATTAATATGAAGAAATTTGTTTTCCTTGATGTGTGTTTGCACATGTTTTCTCTTAGGCACAAACATGAAATGACTTGAATGCTGTCAGAAAAGAAGAGGGAAGGGGGACAAGTGGGGAACGGAGGAAACATAGTTAATATTTTATTAGTGAGGTGTCAGCTAAACTGCTTGAATGGCAGTTTACACAGGTTGTTTATTTCTCACATAGCAATTGGTTGTTGAGCAATATAGGCTGTTAGGACAGTGGTCCTCAACTAAGTCTTTCAAGGGCCCAAGTTATCATAACTTGGTTATATTCTTCTTGTTGCACTGTCGTTCCTCAGAGTAGTATCCGCACCTACATGGTTGAAGAGAACCTATTGATTTATCTGTATTTCATCTCCCAGGAAAGATTGTGGAAGAATTCAGGGTAATATCATTAGAAATCACACATATTTCTTCTAGCACATTCTACAGATGGGCCTATGTCAATGACATACTTGTATGTGAGAGAAGCTGGGAAATGGTTGATAACTAGTTAATCAACTGCCCAGATTAAACTTGGAGGATTCCTTACTGAAAGGTAAAAGAAAAATCATGCTGACAGCAGCGGTGTTTGCTATAGTATTTTAAAGTTGTACCCAATGGAAATGACTTTAATAATTGTTCATTCCATAATTTGCAAATGTGTTTTCTTATTTGGTATACAGTGAAGATGACAAAGAAGTTATCATTGCAAAGTATTTTCTAATCCGTATTGTTTTTGCAATAATCATGCTGATGTGATATTTGTAAAATCCACATCTCTTATTACAGTGTTGACTCAAAATTATATTATATTGTAAAATTATGCTAAGTGAAATAAGCCAGTCAGAGAAAGACAAATACCATATGATTTCACTCATATGTGGAGTCTAGTGAACAAACTGAACTAACAAAGAAAATGGAGATAGACTCACAGATGGAGAGCAGGATGGTAGTTAGTAGGGGTGGAGGGTGGTAGAGGAACTGAGCAAAAAGGAAAAAATGTTATAGAATGGACCTGGGGGTTATGGGATCCCTGTCACTGTGGATTCTTTGCCCCCAACCAGGGAATTGGAATTATGACTCTCAATGCCAGATTTTGGTGAAAAAGAAAGGATCTATTTATTCAGAAGTTATACAGACTTAGAGTAATGACTAAATTTCTTTGTTAAAATCCTAAAGTCCCTTAAAATATCCACAAACACACACAGTCCTTCCTTCACCACTTTGCCTGATCAGGCTAGTCAGGGGTACCGTATATCTCAGGAAAAAAATAGAAGTCTATGGCTCAGCTAGCTCCTGGTTCTTCCCAGTAATCTGTGCTTGGCTGGCAGGTCTCCTGTGGTTCCCAGAACCATCAGCTGTGCTGCCACAATCTCTAGTTCTTAATCCAAAACCAGGTGGCACCTTCTCATGGCCCACCAGTGAGAGTGCTTTCACTCCTTTCCTTCCCACAACATATCTCCTGCATTCTTCCAAACTGCTAAGAGACAGCTCTGCATGACTGCTACATCTTGCTTTCCAGTTTCCTAAGCCATGGGTAAAGGGAGCACCCTCTCCACCCCCAAAACTGCATTGTTAGAACCTGCATGGCTGCCCCACCTGGGTTTTAAATCCTGGTGCAAATCCCTTCTGGAACCTCTTTTCCACCGCCTCCTTCAATTGACTTCACCTGCCAGTATTCTCATATTTTTCCAGCCTTTCTGGGCTGCCATAGTAAGTCTGGGCAGAAGTGGTACAGTGGCATGGAGGGAGCCATTTCCAAGCTGTCATGCAGGCGCTGTAACCAGGAGGACCTGCCTCCCAGTTATGTCATGGGTCGAAGTCACTCCCATCTCCCTAGCTCAAAGCATGGCCACAGCTATTTAAGATATCTATGAAGCTATCCAGCTGTTATAGACATGTAAAATAACTATTTTTGCATGTCAGGTATGAAGCTGGCCAACAATTGTTATGCAAAATAACTCTCAATGGCTTGGCTCCATGTGTCCCATCCCCCAGTTCAGACTTATGGGGATGAGGATATCCTATATTTTTATATTTCCTGGACACCCCAAGTTCTAGACCCCATTATACACCCCTTTTGGTGGGGTCCTGGCTGTACCTCATTGTTGGGAACCACCCTGCCTGGTTTCAGAAGTTGTAACCCCCCATGGCTAAGGCTGAGTGAGAGACCTTGGGACCATAAGCCACTAAGAAGACAAAGATTATCTCCCTCACAGAGGCCCACCTCTGCTCCCTTTAACTTCACCCTGCTTGACCCCAGGTGGGTGACTAGTTAGCCAAGGACGGGTAAAATTCCTCAAGGGAGGGATTACCTAAAACAGCACGTTCACAAAGGGGCCCTCAGTGAAGGACTTGGGGGGCTATAGAAAAAGGGGGCAATGAACCCTCACCCCTCAGCTTTGACACAGTTTAAATCCTCATTCTGTCTTTGAGAAGTCTCCTAATCTCTTGGCTGCCGTACTTACCCTGCCAGACTTAAACCTGAAACAATGCTGGAAGTGGGTGTGGCCCTATGCTGGAAAGGGTGGGTTCACCAGGCGATCAAGCCTAAGAAAGAATGCACAAAATCCTGTGAAACCAGCTTTGCTAATACCCTCAATTTAAATGATGAGACAAAGCTTGAAATGAGTCTGTTTCCCCAAAGTTCTATGGCCCTTTAGCTAACTGACCCTGACTCAGAATAAGCCTTCAGAGTTCTTTGAATGTTATCTATTGTTTGATCATTACTGCCTGACAATGAAAGATCCTTTGAAAGATCAGCTACCTTTCTTCCCCAAGCAGATCATGTCTTGGTAGACTTATTCTCATCCATGGGTAGACTGGGCTCCGCCCAGAGAGGAGGACCCTGTTACAAAAGGACTCATGTACATGGACAAGAGTGTGGTGATTGCTGGTGGTAGGGGGATACAAGGGGACTAAATGGTAATAGAAGAATGCAGTAAAGATTAAATAAAAAATGTAAACTATATCCAGTTGACAATAGTGCATTGCAGAATCATATTCACTTAAGATTTTTCTTTGAATCCTTCCAATACCCAAGACTGCTAATAAGGTAACCTGTCCTCTTCTATATATGTCTAAGTGGATTTAAAGTTCACTTTGCTCAAAAGCAGATATATCAGCATTTGAGTTCTGTAAATTACTGTATGAACTTTGATAAGTTTTCTTTAAGAATATTTTATGACCTTTTAAATGGGGTATTATTATCTCTGGATAGTTATGAGAGTTAAATATAGTTGATAATACAAAGGATCTTAACATAGATGCTGATACTCAATAAATGTGTATATATATTATATATATATATATATTTTTTTTTACCCTTTCTCTTATTTGTGGATCTAGAACTATTTCAATTTTCTAGGCAGAGAATTAGGAATGGGAAGACTACATAGAACTGCTGAATTGATGAAGTTTTGCTGTGTCACTACACTAATGAGGTGTTAGTGTTCCTCATAATTCATTTCCAAATCTTTCGTGAAGACCTTTCCAAATCTCTCAGATTCTCTCTGCTTACTTTTATTTCCGTAGGTCTGAAGCACCAAGGAGTCTCGTTTTGTACGTGGAGAAAAAAAGCACAAAAAAGAGATCAATTTAAACCTTGTCTTTGTCTTAAATGTTCGATTTCAGCTAACTAATTTCACTGTTGGGTAAGTAACTTTTTATGAATTTCCAAAATATTTCAAAAATCATAAAAACTATGTTACTAATAAAAATGTGCAGAACAAAATTGATATTAATATTCTATGACACTATTTTATGTTGCATCTGTATCATTTTTTAGTTTTATTGAAAAACTTTGCTGGCGAGCGCAAAGGTTTACTAAAAGAGAAATAATCACTATTACATCTTAGAGATTCAATATTCAACTGTTTATGTTCATTGGTCTGTGATTTACATAAACACTAATAATTGTCTGTACTTTGGCTTGGATCTAGGCTGAAATATATTGAACAAATGTGTTTTTTAATAAAAAATGAGCCTGCACATGTTTCACTGAACATATAATTCTGTGTTCCAGTAATGTTATATACCAGGGAGAAGTGAATCATATTTTCTAAACTCTATCTTGCTGAAACAAGTCTGAGGGATGAGAAATAATACCTGTCCAATATCATATAAAGAAATGAAAATAGTGAAATGTTCTTTAAAAATACTATAGACTGTAGAATCACATATTTTTTGAAAGCTAGGTTAAAAATTAAGGTGAAAATTATGGGGATAAAAGTTGCATCTGTATGTCATTTAAACAACTTATAATGTATACTATAAATGGAAATGCGTACAGTAAATTTTATGAAGAAATGATTTAAAAACGACTGAGCTAGAGAATAGGTACAAATAAAAAATCACTATGTGCATATATGTGTCCTTTCAAACCATTTTGATTTTATGATTAATATTAAAGAATGATTATATGAAAGTAAATTGAGTACTTGGCACATTTCAAAGTACTTTACATGCTTTAGTTCATTTATTTTTACCAAATATAATGAAATACTCTTATGATTTGATGATGTGTATTAACATTATCATCGAAAGCCTAATTCTGAATCAACACTTCGGATATATGTCTGCTTACCTGAAAAGATTTACTAGATTTTTTTACATTGTTTCTGAATGTAAATTTACATTTGTATGTGTGTGTGAATGTGCATGTGTTGTATACATAGAAAGATTGAATTTGTCCTAGTGAAGTTTAAATGGGTCACTGGTATGAGTTTCTTAGAAGTATTGGATAGTTGAGGAACTACAGTGAATTAATTGTGTATAGAATGTTTTTTCCCATCCTTTCTATGGTGATATCTGTCTCCTTACATATCATTGTGAATTCACATGCTTTTATTATTTAATGATTACTATAACTATTTTTGATGCTTAAATAATACCAAATGTGACCAATAGGAGCTCTTTCAAGCAGCATTCAATTTTTTTCCCACATGATTCTATTGGTCTTTGAATGCTTCATGCATAACAAAATACAGCAGTTACTTGCCATGGACTTATATTCAGCCATTTCTTCAAGGTGTCCTAATTTGTTTTAGTGGCAAATGGTAATTGCAAACTTGCCCCTGGGTGCTAAGTGGACTAAGGGCTTTTGATATGTCATTGCTTTTAGATCCTTTCAGTAAACAGATATAGGATGTATTTTTAAATGAAATTTTGTATTGTAGAACACTTTTACATTTATAGAATTATTGCAAAGAAAGTTTCCATAGACTCTGCACTCAGTTACCCTTATAATTAACATCTTACATTTGTTCAATGTATTTGTTATAACTCATTAACCAATATTGAAACATGATTAACTAAAGTCCACATCTATTCAGATGTTACTAACTTTCACTTAGTGTCCCTTTTCTGTTGCAGGATCTCATCCAGGATACCATATTGTATTTAGGCATTCTGTCTCTTTGGCTTCTCTTGGCTGTAAGAGTTTCCCAGCTATTCCTTGTTTTCAGTGACCTTGAAAACCATGGGGAGTGCTGTTCGGGTATTTTGTAGAAAGTTTCTCCATTAGAATGTTCTCAATTAGACTAAGAAAACATGTTTTCTAGTGATTAGACTGTGGTTATGGGATTTTGGAAGAAAGATGAAGAATGAAGTGCCAATTTTTAGCACATTACATCAAGGGTACATAGGATCCTGTCTTATTGTTTCTAGTTAACCTTGAGGTCATGGCTGAGATAATGATTTATCAAGTTTCTACACTTTCAAGTTACAGTTTTCCCCATTTTCATAACCTACTCTTTGGAGAGAAGTCACAATATAAGGACAGCACTTGAGAAGTGTGGATTTAAACTCCACTTCTTAGAAGGCAGGTTCCTGGGATTTGGGTTGGAATTGAATTGAATCTATAAGTCAATCTGGGAAGGACTGACATTTTAGCAATATTGTCTTCCAATCCATAAGCATGAAAAATCTCTTCATTTATTTAGATCTTGTTTAATTTCTCTTCTTAGAATTCTGAAGTTTTCAAATAAATATTCTATGCATATTTTGTTAGCTTTATACCTGAGTATTTATTTTAGGGGGGTTCAAATAAATGGTATTGATTTTGATCTCAAAGTCAAATTGTTTATCGCTAGTGTATAGAAAATAACTTGTATAAATAACTTTGTGTCTTATCACTTTACTGTACTGGAATATTACTTCCAAGATTTTTTGTTGTTGATTCTTTGAGAATTTCTACAAAGATTATCCTAACATTAGAGAATTAAGACAGTTTTATTGCTTACTTCCCAATTTGTCTACATTTTCTTTTCTTTTCTCATCTTAATAAACTAGGTAGAACTTCCAGTACATGTTGAATAGGAGAAATTAGAAAGGGTAACTGTTTTTTTCACATTTTGGGGGAGAAAGCATTGAGTGTCTCACCATTAAATATTATGTTCATTATGTTTTATAGACATTCTTTATCAGGTTGAGAGAGTTCTCCTCTATACCTAGTATGCTGACAGTTTTTATCGTTAATGGACATTGGATTTTCTCAAATTATTTTTCTATTTCAAGTGTTAATGTGGTGGTGATTTTTAAATGTTGAAACAGTCATGAATACCTGGAATAATCCCCATTTGGATGTGGGATATAATTGCTTTGTAATATCACTGAATTTTATCTGCTATTTTGTTGAAGATAGTTTTGCATGTATAGAGGTATTAGTCTGTAGTATTTCTTCTTGTCATTCGTCTATTGGTATTGTTTCTGATGATTTAATAGAATGAATTAGGAAGTATTCCTTATGCTTTTTTTATTAGTCAAGTCAGCCAATTTTATTTTATTATATTTATTTAACTTTATAAAATATATACATATATTTTTAACATTTTTAATTGTTGTTCAAATACAGTTTTCTGCCTTTTCCCCCCACCTCCTTCCCCTGTTTCCACCCTCCCCCTTGTTATTGTCCATGTTTCCTTTATAATTGTTCTTGTAAACCTGTCACCCTTTTCCCCCATTATCTGCCCCTCTCTGGTAACTGTCAGCCTGTTCTCAATTTCAATGTCTTTGGTTATATTTTGCTTGCTTGTTCATTTTGTTGATATGATCTCACCATTAACTGGAATCCTTATGCTATTATATTTTAGAAGATATTATGTAGAATTGGTATCATCACTTCCTTAACTATTTGGAAGAATTTATCAGTGAAACCATTTGGGTGTGGGAATTTGCTCCATGGAAAGTTATTAAGAATTGATCCAATTTCTTTAATAGATATTAGCTTATATAGATTATCTGTTTGTCACTATGTGGGTTTTGGTACTTTGTGTCTTTAAGAGACCTAGTTCATTTCATCTGAATTATTGAATTTGTGGGCATAGAGAGTTGTTAAAATCTTCTGTTATGTTAATGGATTGGTCTAGGTCTCTTTGAAGATGTATAAGTTTTTCTCTATGTATTATACTTCATTTCCCTGTTGTTAGATGAAGACACATTAAGGACTGTAATGTCCTCTGGAGGAATTGACCCATTTCCTACTGTTTATTATCACTGTTTCCTACTGTTTATTATTACTGTTTATTACTACTGTTTATTATCGATATTTTTCCCAATTAATTTCCTTGTCCCCAAGTTTAATTTATCTTATATTAACATGGCTACTTCTACTTTCTTTTGATTAGTAATAGCATGCTATATCTTTCTCTAGTCCTTTTCTTTTAACCTATATAAAACTTGATATTTAAAATTGGATTTTTCTGGAGGCAATATATAGTTGTACCTTTTAAAAAATTCATTCTGACGATCCATTTTATAATTATAATATTAAAACCACATTTGAAGTGATTAATGGTTTAGTTAGAATAATATTCACTATGCTTGTAAATGTTTTCTGTGCTTTGTATCAGTTCTTTGTTTCTTTCCCATCATTCTCTGCCCTATCTGATTTTGATTTAACCTCCTCTCTTGACATACTAACTATAATTTTTTTCTCTCTTTTACTTTTGTTGTTCCCAGCTGAATCACAATACATTTTAACTAATCTAAGTCCAACTGAAATGGTACTATATGCTTCATCTATAATGAATACACCTTAAAAGAGAATATTCCTAGTTTCTTCCTGACCTATTCCTCATGGCATTGCTGTCATTCCTTTCACTTGTCAATATTCTATAATGACCCAATACATTGTTATTATTCATATTGGGTTGGCCGTAAAGTTTTTTTTTCCTGTAAGATGTCTCTAGTAGTATTTAGTTGTCTGCAATTTCACTAAAAACAATTCTTTTAGATTGTATTGTGATAGTGTCATATCAACATGCATTAAAAAAACATCAACATTGGTGAATTTTTGTGTAGCCATCTTAATATTGATGTGGAAGAAAATAAGTGACATTTTTGGCATATTATGCTTTATTATTTCAAGAAATGTAAAAATACAACTGAAATGCTAAAAAAGATTTGTGCAGTGTGTGGAGAAGGTGCTGCAACTGACTGAATGTGTCAAAAGCAGTGTGTGAAGCTTCATGCTGGAGATTTCTTGCTGTACGATGCTCCATGGTGGAGCATCGAAACTGATAGCAATCCAATTGAGATGTTAATTGAGAATAATCAACATTATAGCATGTGGGAGACAGTCAACATACTGAAAATATCCAAGTCAATAAAGTTATTGGTGAAAATGAAAAATGTGTTTTTTATTTTACAGAAAAAAATGAAACAAACGTTTTGGCCAACTCAATACTTCAAAGAAACAGTTATCTTTTAGACTATCTTACTTAGGAATAAGAAAATTAAAGATTTAATTATATATTTATTGAATCCTTCTCTCACACCCTCTTTCTTTATGGACATCTGAGTTCTTGACATTTTTATTGTGCTTTTCCATGAAGAACTTTTAATATTTCTTGCAGGACTGCTTGCAATGAATTCCCTAAATTTCATCTAAAATAATCTTAATTACTCTTTCATTTATGAAGGATTTGCTTTCTGATAAAGACTATATCAGTGAGTATTTTCTTTCAACACTATATATATTATATATATACATATATATGCTGGAGATTTCTTGCTGTACGATGCATATAGTATATATATGTACACACACTATATATGTATACAGATATGTGCATGTATATATACACACACACTATATATATATGCTTGTATACACATGCACTATGTGTGTGTGTGTGTGTGTATACACAAACACAATGATTACTCTCCTTTTTTTTTGCATGGTTTCTAATGACAACACAATTGTATTTCTTATTTCTGTTCCTCAAATAATGTTTTTCTCTAGCTTCTTTCAATATTTTATCTTTATTTTTACATAGTTTGAATTTGATATGCCTAGGTATACATTTTCTAGGAATTATACTGCTTTGTGCTCTGTGAGCTTCCTGGATCTGTGTTTTAATATAAGTCATTATAAGTTGTTAATTTTGTAACATTTTCACCCATTATTGCCTCAAACATTTTTTTCTGCTCGGTCCTCCTGGTATTCCTGTAAGCCATATATTATACTCTTTGAAATTATCCCATAGCTCTTGGATGTTTGATTCCATATTTTTCGGTTCTGTTCTCTCCTCGTTTCAGTTTGGGAGGCATGGATGTTGGCATAACTTCAAGATCACTGATACTTTTCTAGGCCGCGTTGAGACTGCGGAAGGGCTCATCGGTAGCGTTCTTCATTTCTGTAATGGCGTTTTGGATTTCTAGCATATCCTTTTGATCCTTCCTTAGAGTTTCTATCTGACTACTTGTATTTCTCATATGTTCCTGTGTGTCATTTATTTTATCCATTAGAATCTCCACTATATTGACCATGGTTATTTTAAATTTATGTTTGATAATTCCAATATCTCACTCATATCTGTTTCTGATGCTTGCTTTATCTCTTCAAATTTGTTCTTTCTTGCCTTTTAGCATGCTATTAATTTTTAACTGAATGTCAGACATGATGTGTCAGAAAATAGAAATTGAGGTAAATAGGCATTAATGTGAACATTATGCCATTATGACTAGAAGTTGTGGTGTAGTGTTTGCTCTAGCTGTAGGCACCAGGTAATTCAAATTCTTCTAGTATCCCTGCTTTGGTCATCCACGGTATTTTCAGGCCTCCCTAAGAACTACTCCTTAGACAGAGGTCTGCAGACCTGTTACTATGCTAGATCTCTTTTGGCATGCTCAGGGATGATGAAGAACCAGTGTCCTCGAACACTATAATTAGATCTCAGTGTTCTAGTTGCACTGTGTTCCTGAGATATGGTTTTTGTAAGCATTTTTAAGCTTTTGTGCCCTGTCATTGAAATAGGAAAGCCAGAGGGGGCTACAGTTGCGAAAATGCCCTTTCCAGGGCCCAATAACGCTTTGACAAGGTCTTTTTCCTGGAGAGTGAGCCTTCATTGCAGAGAAAGCTCTAAACCTCCTTCTATGACAGATTCAGGAAGGGAGTGTTCTTAGCAGTTCCTCACCCCAAGAATATGGTTGGTTTCCTGGAGCTGAAAACCTGAGAAGTTTGTGACCTCCCAAGATTCTAGACTCCACGAGTTTCTCATTCTATCCCTTATGCTGGTCTATATTTATCCTGAAGTAATTCATCAAAATTACCTTGTAACTTTGCCTATGAGTTTGAGTTTATGGCTTCAGCTATTTCTTCTCCAGATAAGGAGTTCAAGCTGTGATCCCTTGGATTGCCCTGTCTCCCTGACTTTCAAGGCGACGTTTTGCCTTGTGACCCCAGTTCTCTGATGAGTCTAAGATAGGTCGTTGATTTTTAGTTTGTTCAGCTGTTTCTCGTGCAATAAAGGGACAAAAACTTCCAAGTTTGTTTTTTCTTACATTAGAGATAAACCAGGAGTTCTTGGATTTATATATTTTTAAGACCTGAGTTTTTATGAACATTTTGAATTTAAATATAATAGTACCACATTTTTAGATCTTTGCTTATTTTATATATATCTTTCTTTTTCTCAAGTATGAAAAATTTTACTAGTAACATTAACATGTATTTATTTGCATTATCCTATGATACTTTCAAAATATTTTTAAAGTTATAATACAAATATTATAGCTTAAAATTCCTTGACAATTTCTATTATCCTTAGAATATGTCCAACAAGGGTATATAGTTAATGTATTCAAATTTATTATAAAAGTTATTGTGTCTTTATAGTTATGTTAAGTATCTGATATATAGTTCTGTTCACTTTTTCTTGTATTTTGTTAATCTTGTACTTTTCTTAAAAATTTAATTTTATATTTTTACTTTGTAAAACACTGGAGTGGTTTAAAAATAAAAGCATTCTAAAATGGTATATTTAGAAAAATATTACTTTCGCTTATATCACTTCTATTCTTTCTTCCAGCCTTCCCCATAACAAACCATAATCAATATTTCATGCTATGTGTATCCTTTTTTGCAGGAACACATATTTCTCTTATTGTCCCCTTACATCATACACAACTCTACTATAGTAGCCAATTATAAAATATACCTGGAACTTGAATTTAACTTATCAATTTATCCTAGAAATAAAACCACAGTGAACATCATCCTTATTTATTTCTATAACCAATTAGTATTCCAACTATGTGTGTATCATAGTTTATTTAACTAGCTACCCATTATAATATTGAAGTTATATATTGTTTCCAATCTTTGCTATAATAAATAACAGTATAACAATACACTTGTTCATTATGTTGTTTTATATTTGTAAAAGTGAATCATACTATACTCAATGGAGGTTTTAACATTTTGAAAGCCTGGTCTACATATAAAAAGTTTCATTTTCTGTATCTTAATTAACAGAGTAAATTTTCAGTCTTTCTGATTTTTCCATTCTGCTAAAAGAGAAATGGTACCATTGTGTAGTTTTATGAGTTGTTGTTGTTATTATTATGTTAAACATAATTTTATGTTCATAAAGGTCATTTTTCTTTTTTTTCATTATTCATTCTCTCTTGTATATTTTTTCTGTTAACTTATTCTTTTTTCTTTCTATTTTTCAGATCATTTTATGTAATAGGCATTTTAAGGCTTAGCCTATAATAGCAATGAAAAATATTTTGTTTCAATTCTTGCTATGGCTATTACCTTTTCTGACATTTAGTATTTCTTATTATTTTATTTTTAGATTATAGTGTTCATGAGTTTTTAAAAATTTCTTCTGAATTTTAAGTAGCAGAATGTTCCATGAGCACTTTATAGCTGTGTCTTCTAGAATGGGAATGCAAAATTAGATATATCAATAACAGTTTCCTTATTGATTGCTATTTAGATATTTTTCATCTTTACTCAATATTGTGTCCATTTGAGCTGAGATGATACAATGTGCTGGAAGTTTATTAGGAAGTACTCTTGGGATCAATACTTATTGATAGAAATTGAAAGAGCCCGAATTGGCTAGAGGAAGTAATTGGGCTGTCATGCAGTCTTTGCAAAGGCTTCAGCCAGCAAACCTAAGGGGAGCAGTGAATCTGGTATGGCCATTCAGAGTTGTCCCATGTTACTTTGATGGGGTTTATACTCCGGCATACTCTTATGTTGATTGATAATCGGGAATCTAGCTCCCTTCAGCCAAAACAATTTTCAGAGAGGGCTGACAACTGGGCTTTGGCAGCTGATAGTACTCTAAGCAGTGCAGGGAAAATATTTCGATCTCTAAGATAATTTCTGGGCAGTTTCTATATCTTTCTCCTTGCATGTCCTCTGGTCTCCGCTCTTTCAGGGTGGCTGTTGATTTTTTTAGTGCATGGCTACCAATAACTATTCTACCTTCGTTGTGAATAGTAGTTATTATTTTATAAAAATACATGTAATAAAATATTCCATTTATCTTATTTAAAGTTAACTCACCGTGTCAGATGTAAAGCTTCACATTCTTAAGTTTTGTTAAATTATCTGATATATATTGTCATTCTTTAATTTCTATCCATGCATAATATTTTATTTTTAGTATATTTCTATATAGAATATAGAATTATGTTTTGCTTTGTGAGCAATTCTGAAAAATTTTCTTCTTTTTTAAAGGTGAGTTAAGTCAATTAACATTTATTAATAAACATATGCTTATTGTTAGCTCTCATACAATTTTATGTTAAACATACTATATGTTTTATTTACCTTGTATTTTTTACTATATGGTCTAAAGCTTTTGTTACCACTTGCTAAAGGGATTTTGGTATTTAAAATGTTTTTATTTATATCATCAAAGACTTTTATAGTAATGCTGTTATCTAATACTTAAACTCACTTTTTTCTCACAGACACCTCTACTCTTTGACTTGTGACTTTTCTATTCTTTCGTTTTCACTATTTTTTCCATTTTCTATGTAGACATCAATGTGTTTACTTTTTTTCGCGCGCGTGTGTGTGTTTGAATGTGTACATGAGCACGCTCTAATCACTTTATCAGAGTCTATGTAATTCACTTCCTTTTTTCTTACTTTCATTTTAGTCTTAAAATTATATATAATCAATTTTTACATTATATTTATTAATGTATTCTCACTTATCTTTGAATTAAATGAAGCTTTCTTCAGTAGGACGGACTCCTAGAGACAGTACATTCTGATTATTTTAGTTGTTTTACTAAAAGTAAAACAACTAAAATAATATGGGTTTAAAGATATCAGCTTATTATTTATTTTGTATACATAACCTATCTTTCTTAGCATCTTTCTGGTTACTTATACTAAATAAGGAAATGTTTTATTTCATTTGCTTTTATTCACATAGCTTTTCACTTTTTTAAAAATTAGTACTTACCCTAGAGATTGCACTATACACTATTATTAAATTTGAATTTAAAATAATGCCTTTACCATTTTCTAAGTAATGAAAAAATGGCAACATCATGCACTCTCTTTGAACTTATATGTGATTGTTTTTATGCATTTAATTGTCTCCATATTACAAACTTCACAAAAATTTTTACTATTGTTTGATTATATATAGTCAATGTTTCATTTAATATACCATCATATGAAAACTTTCTACTACTCACATTTGTACTTCATCTTCAAACTTCCTTCCAGGCTATGTTTCCTTCTGAGTGAAAACTATTCTTTTCCATTACCTTTAGAGCAAGCCTGCTGCTGGCGAATGTTCTCCATCTTGTTTGCCTGGAAAGGTCTTCATGTAGGCTTCCTTTTTCCTTGAGAGCTCTTTTCTGAAAAAATAAGGAACATAATTCTGTAGTATTCCAGGTTCCATTCTTTCTTTTGAGATGCTAGCTATCACATATGGATGGACCTCGAAGGTTCTTCCCGTAGCCCAGCTACCACTGTAATCCCTACTTTCAGACCGTTGTCTCTGTGTTTTATGTTCAGCAATTGTCATACCATATCTCTGGCTGTAGTTTATTTGTATTCACACTGTTTGAGGTTCATGGAGTTTCTTAACTCTCTGAAAGGAACTATTTTATTATTATTTCTGGAAAATTTTCAGCCATTATCCTCTTTGAATATGGCTGCTGCTCCATTCTCACTCCCATCTCTACCTGGAATTGAAAGAACGTGTTAGACTTTTACAAACTATTAAATAGGTCTCCTATCTTCTTTCCTGTATTTTCCTTCTTTTAATTTTGCCATTGTTTTGTGGATATTTTGTTCACAATCATAATCAATTTTACAAAATTTTTATTTAGTGGCCTCTACTCTGCTATTAATTCTACACTTTGTAATTTAGTATATTATAAGCTCTACATATTTCTTACTACTTTTAAAATAGTTAACATTTTTTTCTGCCAAAATTCTTGATACTATCTTTTTTATTCTTTAAAGAAATAAGCAGTTATTTTGGCCTGTGACAGCTTTTTTCATATTTCTCAGTGAAGGATAATTTCACAGGGTACAAAATTCTACATGAATGTTTACCCCTCTTCACACTTTAAATATTTCTCTCCACTCTCTTCTTGCATGCATCTTTTTTTCCTGTGGAAAAATGGGCAGTAATTCTTATTTTTGTTTCTCTGCAAAAAAAGGTGTTGTTTTCCTATCTCTGTCTTCTTTCAGGATTTAAAAAAAATCTTTTCTTTCAGTAGTTTGAAAATAGTATACCTCAGTATAGTGCTTTGACATTTATCCTGCTTGGTGTTCTCTGAGGTTTCTGGATCTTTTGTTCGGTATCTGACTGACATTAATTTGAGGAAGGTGTCAGTCATTATTATTTTATGTATTTTTGTTCCTTTCGCTATTTCTTCTAGTATTCCTGTTATGTGTATGTTACACTTTTGATGTTATCCCACTGTTCTTGGATATTGTCATATTCTTTAATCTTTTATTTTATGTTTGCTTTTTAGTTTTAGAAGTTTCAGTTTTAAAGGCAGGATTCTTTCCTCAGGTGTGTCCACCCTACTAATAAGCCCAGAAAAGGCATTGTTTATTTTTGTTAACACCCTTATGGGGTTTTTGCTTTTTAGCATTTGCTTGTTTCTTATCTAGGGTTTCCATCTTCTGCTTACATACTGTCTACTTTATCCAGTAGAGCCTTTGGCCTATTAACTATAGCTGTTTTCAATTCCTGGCCTTGTAATTCCAACATCCCTGCCCTGCCTGTTTATATGTTTCCCTTGTCTCTTCAAACTGTGTGTTTCTTTCTTTCTTTTTCCTTTTGGTATGCCTTGTGAATTTTTTTGTGATAGCTGGACATCCTGTACTGTTAAAAAAGGAAATGCTATAAATAAGACTTTAGTAATGTATGTGGTGCTGATGTGTTGGGGCTGGAAAGAGCTCTGTCATCCTGTGATTGAATCTGAACCTCTGCGCTGTGAACTTCACAGGTGCTTGTCAGTACTTCTTCCCTCCTTAAGTTGGGCAGGATAGCTGGAGTGGGCTGGAGTTGGGTAGGCACCAGCTGCAGAGTATTTCTCTTCCTCCAGGTTAATCAGGCTCCGATAATACCCCAGCTGGTTCATATCTGGTTAATTACATTCTCCAGAAGGCTGACCTCATTAAGAAGTATAAAATGTCCTGGGGCATGTCAAAGTAGTTCCTTTTTCCCTCTCCAGGCTGGAAGTATGAGGGGATTTTTCTCAGACATTCACTGTGAGAACCTAGTAAGATCTCCAGAGGAGTGGAGGGCCCCTAACACTGGGTCCCCCTGACTTTTTTTACCACTTTCTCTAGACCACTCAGAGCCTCCAGAAGTTTGTCAACTGCAGCTCTGGTTGCCCTCCCCGCCCCTGGCTCTGAGGATGTTTTCTTCCCCATCGGTAAGTTGTGACTTTGTATTTGCCTGTCTGTTATTTTTAGGCAATGGTTTGTTTTGTGTTCTCACTTCTTTTAAGTATTTAAGGAGACTTGTTAATTTTCAGTTTGGTTACTTTCTTGTTAAGACAGCTATTTAACTTCTAAGACCCCTACAAGCTGGTTTGGGTTCACAAACTTTTTAAATTACCGAGTTTTATAAACATAAGTATGTAAGTGGTAGTGAAGGCCCAAGAGGGCCAAACCTCAAACTTTCATTTTCTCCTTATTCAGCACTTTGAATATATTTCACAGCTACAGCTACTTTGTGAGGTGGGGAATTATTTGAAAAAAATGGAAGATTGTGGTCATAACATTTTAGTTCCTTTTCTGTTTCAGATGTAACTCATTGGTATCAAGAGTTTAGAGTTTTGAAATTCCTGGGAAATGTTTAGACGTTAAAATAATCTCATACACAGACATAAGAAGAAACAAGTTTGGTAGAAATATCTACATTTTGTATACATATGCAATCTTATTTAAAGAGTAGAAAAGCCTTTTCTTTTTAAGTCTCAGTTTCACTTCTGTCGGCCAGTTGGCTGAACTGGCCTCTGGTCCACCCTGAACCCCACTCCTGGCTGAAGCCTGAAGAGCAGGGCACCAGCGCGGCTGGCTAGTCGGGCACTCTTGGCTCTCATCATCCCTGGCCTGGCAGGCACGCGGGCCCTGTACATCTCCTGCCTGCAGATTCATGCTGGGAGAAGACCCCTCTCCCCATCTCACTCTCCTTTTTCAGATGCACCCTTCTCCACTTCTCTTTGTGCCCCTCTTTCTGTCCATGTCTGGTCAGGAACCTGTTTGTAAGGGAAGTAATATCTCCATGTGTTGTACATACAACTAACTGCTCTTGTAAGTGTCCATTGCTGCTGCTGCTGCTGCTGCATTTTCTAAGATTTATGCCAAACCCTACCTGTCAATCCTCTATTTTCCCTCTGGCTCTTGTCCTGTTGCCCTGAAGTTTTTAATGAAGACTGCTGAAGTAGCAGCAGAGGAAACTTGAACCATTGAGGCAGAAACTGCTCTCCTGATGCCCTCCTAAGCTTTGCTGTATTTATGCAAATAGTGTAATACAACAGAAATGCCAGAAAAATGTGTTCAGGGTTGAAAGGACTATTGATGATTTCTCCCCCTAATCTAACCTTACATAACAAGAGAGGACATTTTTAAGACTCTGTCTGGTCAATTCTTCCACTTCAGGAGAAGCATATTTAAGCTGATTGACTGGAACATGATCACCTTTTACTCATTTATTTCAAAGAAGGATCCAGAACATCTTTATAAATCACTTTCTTTATTCAAATACTATATTCTCTCTACCTTGCTCTCTTCTCCTGGACTAGACGTGGACTAAGGTGGACAAGAAAATATTCATCTCTCCACATTGATCACAGCATTCCAGAGCACAAGGGACTTTTGATACTTCACAGGTCAGGTTTATGGTGAGCTTTTGGCAAAAGTAAAAGGTATAATCTGCCTCTCCAACTGAATTTTATATTTGTTTTTAAAAGTTAAGTTGATTTAGCTATGGCATAAATAGAACAATTTTAATGATTTAATTACAACTAAACTTACATTATTGGGTTCTCCCTCCTCCAGCCTCTCAAGTTTCTTGGTATTTCTACTGGAGCAGAAACTGTGCATACCCGTTCATCCGCACTGTGAGCACACACTGTGTCTCCAGCTCCGTGTGATTGCCTTACAGTGGGATGCACTTAAAGCCCAATATGTCTTAAGATACATCTATAAAGATTTTGGTGTCTTTTCAATTTCCGAAGTGAGCTTTCCTGTATCTCATTTCAGATTGTCTCAAAGAGCACAGGTGAAGGAAAAGATGCTTTCAAGTCCTAAAATAACCATTACAGTCCTGCAAAAAATTGAATAAATTATTTTCATTCTAAATATTCATGGTGGTATATCACTGATATTAAAAATGATTACTCACAAGTTTCTCTTGCCCAGATGAATTGTCCAGTTATAAATGATGGACAAAATAGAACTTATCACACTAAAATAACTTCAGATGAGAAAATTCAAAAACAGTCCACAGACTTGCGAAACCCAAAATATACTGCAGGGTTTTTTTTTGTGTGACAGTACAAAACAAGTGTGAGGAGGTGGGAAATGAGTACATAATGTCTCCTGAGTTAATGTAATTAAACAGGAACAGGTGCCAGGTGCCGCACCGAAAGTGTGATGTAACAGTTTCTATGTTATTTTTACCTCATCCCCAAATTCATGAACTTAGTTTTCACTGAGCCTGAGAGGCCTCAGCTGACATTTTTTAGTTTTGCTCGAGATCACTTTAAATGTCATTCAAAATATTCACAAGAAGAGAGAAAATGCATGGTCAAGATTAAAATGACACAGAGTAAAGCCACCGAAATAAAGCCTGATGTGAGAAGTTTTTTCCCCTAATATTATATCTGCATATTGAAGTGTGTGAAATTTGTGTTAAAATGATGAATGGTAACTCAATATTGATAGCAAAGTGAGAAACAGAAATGATCGTAAAATATTGGTGATCCCCTAAAGCTTAATGAGGAACCTCCGCCTAGTTTCAAAAATGTTTCAACTCTTTGCTTTCTGAGAGATGCAAAGCCATAAAATAGGAAAAAGAAAAGAGTTTCAAATTAGTTCAAGTTGAATATAATGTGAACAAATGTACGGCAGAAATACAGTGTACGGAAAAAGTAGGTTCGTGGCTGTGAATACATGAAACACATTTTATTCTGTGTTACCATGTATTTGTTATTTTATTATTTTCCATGTGAACAATGATAAACCTGCTTTTGCCCCGCCCTGTACAGCAAGGATGTGCACGTAGAAGGCATGTCTCTCAGCCACTGAAGTTAAATAAATAAGTAAACGCAGGCTTCACTTTTCAGAATAACAACAAGGGAGGTAACGAACGTCAGACTATTTCTGCAGGATCTGCATCTTCATTGCCTGGCTTCTATTGCTCGGTTCGCCCAGTTTCATCACATTTCATTTTTAGCTAACGGGAGCAAGCCTTCCACGATCTGATCAGAATAAATGAGAACAAACCGCTGGCATTTAAAAAACAAGGCAACATGGGAAAAATAAAAACTGACAAAGTAAATCAAACAACATGTAGTATGCATGGAGGGAAACTAAAGTAATAGAGAGGCTGTAAGAAGTTATTCTTTGTATTTTTTTTTGTTTACAATTACTAACAGGAGGAAAGATGTTTTATTATCACAAAGTAAAAACAAGTAACATTTCATAACTGATGGAGATTTATATATTCTCATGTTTCTTCAATTTAACTTTTCTTCATATCGAAATTGTACATATTACATAAGTCCTTCTATTGTTCTGGCTTCCTTCCCCGATGTGACTATTTCCCAGAGGCAGACTGCTAGCTGCCACTTTTGGTATTTATGGCCCTATCTCTAGATAACTTGTTAAAATTTTATTGCTTTATATTTTAGATTTAGGCATTATGTCATCACTTATCACTGCTTCAAGTTAAAAAGATAATTTTCTTTACCAACTAAACCTCACTATATCTGCATATGACAGACATAACACTACCTGTTAAAATAATTATTTTAATAATAATTATGTTAAAAAAAAACATACTATGCCTAACTGAGCCTTATGCCATCCTACTTGGCACATAAAGAAATATGAGTGCCTATTTGGTAGAAATATATTATTTATAAATTCTTGAGATAAAATGCTAAATTTAAATTTGAAATAAATCAAGTGAGTTTCAAAGAACTGAAGATGTCTTTTGGGAAATTGTGTGTGTGTGTATTTGAAAAATATTTATGGGTATGGTAGATGAAATTTATTGGGTATGAAAAATATTGCATAGCCTTGCCCTGGCTGGGTTGCCCAGTGGATTAAGTGCCAGTTTGGGAACCACAGGGTCTCTGGTTCAATTCCCAGTTAGGGCACACGCCTGGGTTGTGGTCCAGGTCCCCAGTTAGAGGTGTGAGAGAAAACCACACATTGATGTTTCTCTCCTTTCTTTCTCCCTCCATTCCCCTTTCTCTAAAAATAAATAAAATCTTAAAAATATATTGCATAGTGTCCCTCTCTCTCTTTTTTTTTTTTATAGAGAGGGGAAGAGAGGGAGAAAGAGAGGTACAGAAACATCAATGTGAAAGGGAAACATTAGTTGGTAACCTTTCGTATACACCCCAAACTGCAACCTAGGCTTGTACCCTGACAGGGAATGGAACTGGAAACCTTTCAGCTTTCCGGATGATGTCCAACCAACTGAGCCACACAGGCTAGGCATGTCTATATCTTTAATATTGTACTACATTAATAATTTTATTTCCAACACATTTCTTCAGTCAGCATAAATATAAAATGTATACACTTTGGTTCAATGTCTTTGACTAAAACTTTATAAATTTATTGATGAATCTTATCTATCAAATGTTACAATTATGAACACTGTCAATTTTCCACATTATTTTTGTGACTGAAAATTATTTTATCCGAAAATTAACTGTCTGGAACAGCAAATCCAAAAAGTTTTTATTCTTTGTAACCAAAAATTAAATGTATAAATCTGTAGTAGAATTTGTCTTTCTTAAAATATTATCTGCTTTTAGTCTCCCATACTGATGTTCTCTTTGCATTTTTAAAGAGTTTTAACAAAGAATGTTTTCTGAAAAATATATTTTCTTATTTAATGTAATTTTTCTTCACAAATCTAAAAATGTATTTGCTATTTTTTCAATATTTTGCATCTATAGCATTAAATCAACAGTATTTTGTTCAACTGTTATCTTATTAATGATATTAAAGATTACTTTTGTCATTATTTTTCCAGTCTTCAGTATCCAAGAATTGTAGCTACAATCTATAACTTAATAAATTTAGTCAAATAATTCTGTTGTGCTTGTATTAATCTACAACATGTTTGTTTTAGTAAGATAATTTTGTTGTTTTCAAAAAGATTATGTAAGTTTACAGTCTAACTGTCTAATCATTATTAATGAAGAAAGTAGAGAAAGTCTCTTATTTGGGCAGTATTCACTCTATTATCTTTTAGAATCATCATTGATTGATATGCACAGAAAATTGTAGAGAATGCTATTTAACAGGTGATATTTTATATAGAAGAGAGACCATATTTTATGCCCATTATGTTATCATATGTAATGGAAATAATTATTTTTTTTTTGTAGGAAAGGAGACATGATTAAATATCCTCTCAGTGTAAAGAATGGATCCCCTTGTTACCCTTCTAAAGTGGTTAAAGACCAAACCTAGTTAATGATGATGATGGGAAATTAGTAATCTTAGCAATGAGTGGAGTGCACTCTATAGATAGATGAGATAGAAACTAAAATGATTTAGCTCTGATTGAACTTTCATGTAAATTTCTAATCCAGGCTGCAGATTGACATGTGCCTTTGGATTTAATGAAGAGTCACTTGAACCAGTAATTACAAAACTTAACATGCTTTAATAAGACAGTATAATTAGTTCAATAATAATATAAGTTTGTAAATTGGTTGTCACTATATTGTAATACAAATCTCACTTCTTCTGACTGGGATTTTGATGTGAATATTTAGATATTTTGTTAATTTTCAGAGCATATATTCAACGTAACTATGTCGATAATGATTTAAGGATGAGTAACATTGCATACAGTTCTTGTGATTTAAAGCAAGCAGTATAATTAGTATAATAGTTTAAGTATAATTAGTATTGATAATAAGTAGCATTAGGAGATTATATTTTATTAGAAAACATTGCTGTTTTAATTAGATATTATTTTTATTGATCAGTGACTTACAATTTGGCTGGTGGGAAGCCCATAATTTGCATTCTGTCTTCTCAAAAGATGCCTTGTAGCATCTTTAGTTTCCTTGCCCCATATGAGTTATTTTCCTAAGTAAGAAAAACATTTCCACTAAGGGTAAATGTCAAAATTAATTTCAGTTAACTTTGTGATACGAGCTAGACAATGCATACTAAAATATTTAGACTTATGCTAACAATTTATTTTAACTCAGTACTTCAAACTAATTTCTTTGTTTCCCTTATAAATTTTAACTACACATTTTTAGACACTTGACTTAAAACAATTAATTGCTTCATTATTTAATCATTGAATGCAAAGTCCGTCTATTAATACTATTCTTTTTTAACTTCCTCAGACAATAATTATGCTTTTAAAAATGAGATACAGCCTTGACTGGTGTGGTTTAGTAGATTGAGTGCTGGCCTGTGAGCCAAAGTGTCACCAGTTCAATACCCAGTCAGGGGCACATGAGAGGCAACCACACATTGATGTTTCTCTCCCTCTCTTTCTCCCTTCTTTCCTCTCTCTCTAAAAATAAATAAATTAAAATCTTAAAAAAACAAAATGAGATACATAACTTCAAAGTGAATATTTCTGGTACAGTGAGATTGGGCTAGCAGATTACCGTGCAAAAAGAAGTTTCTTTCATTTTAAACTAGTGGAAAACTGCTAGCTTGTTGACTGTTGTAAACACATGATGAATCATTTTTCTCTAGCTACATTTTTTTAAAAAATTACTTTTATTGATTATGCCATTATAGTGGTTAAAGCTATTTCTCCCTTTACCCACCTCCACCCAGCGCCACCCTCTCCCCCCCTCAAGCCAATCCCTATGTTGTTGTCCTTGTCCATGGGTTGTGCACAGATGTCCCTGGTTAATCTCTCCATCCTCTTTCATGTCCTCTTCACCTTCTCTTTTTGGGCAGCTGTCAGAATTTTTTTTGTATCTAAGCTTCTGTTACTATTTTGTTCATTGGTTATTGTGTTCGTTAGATTCCACATATAATGGAGATCACGTGGTATTTTTCTTTTACTAACTGGCTTAATTCACTTAGCATAGTTTTCTCTAGGTCCATTCATGGTGTTGCAAAACTTAAGTTTCTTCTTTTTACTGCTTCATAGTATTCCATTGTGTAAGCATGCAACAGCTTTTTCATCCACTCATGTAATGATAGGCACTTAGGCTGTTTGCAAGTCTTGGCTATCATAAATTTAGCACTGCTATAAACATAGGACACACTTTTTCTTGTATTGATGTAATTCCTTAATTTTTAAAGTTAGCATGGATACTACTAAAGTGTTCATGATGTTTTAAATTTGGGCATTAAAAAAATAATTTAAAACAGTGTATGATTTTTTAACCTCTTTTCATAGAACTAGTTTTATTCTACATTGCAATTTATTTGTTTCATAATTCATTACTTTTTATTGGTTTTAAACTAGTCGCTCTCTTTTTCTGTCTTTCCCAGAATATAGTTGACATTTTCTCTTATTCTTATGCTTTTCTTTGTGAAATTGTAGGTGACATTTTGTAAATATTTTCATTTGAATATTATTTTCTTCACTTCATGCTTAAATTATTCTTATAGCAATATTTTTATTTGAAAAATCTAATTAAGTTTTTTATTAAATTTCTAATATGTTGATATCTTTTTTTGGTTTCCAGGATCTCTCATATACTGATGTAAACATGTTAATGTCAACCACAGTTGCCATGAATCTGCTAGTTTTTCCTTGTAATTGTGTCACCTGCTGACAAATTTGAAAACTCTATCACTGAAAACATGAAAGGGCTAGAATGTATATATATATATATATATATATGATATATATAAAATATATATAGCTTAGTTCTGCTTTTATGGTTAATTTCATGATTACACTTACAAATTTTTATTCTATTCTGATATTAAAAATGCTACATTAGCTTTTTTATCTACTTTACATATTCTTATTTATTCTCAAACTTTATACATTTGTTTATATTTAAAAGTATTGTTGTAATTTTTATAGCAGTATTTTATGTACCTTGTTTAAAAATTGGTTAAGATATGTATTAAAAGGTCTATCTGGAAAGTATCCAGACATGCAACATGAAAAATAAAGATATTGGGCTGGCTGATGTAGCTCAGTGGATTGAGCACGGGCCTGTGAACCCAAGGATCACAGTTTGATTCCCAGTCAGGGCACATGCCTGGGTTGCAGGCCAGTTCCCAGCAAGGGATGCATGAGAGGCAACCATACATTGATATTTCTCTCCCTCTCCCCTTCCCTTCCCTTCTAAAGATAAACAAATAAAGTCATTTAAAAAATAAAGATATTTATTGAAGAAGATATAAGATACAAGAAACATTGTACCCAGCACAGTGACACCCTAGTCCCCTTCAAAGTAGATACCTTGGGACCTCACACAGTTTCCCAATTGTTATCAGCTGCTCTGTCATATTTTCCCAAATTGCATCAATGATCTGAAATCTCTTCCCTTTCAAAGGTGATTTTAGTTTTGGGAAAAGCCAGAACTTGCAGGGGACCAGATCTGGGCTATAGAGGGGCTGAGTCACCTGAGTTATTTGATGTTTTGCTAAAAATTCTCCATGAGACATGATGCACAAGCAGGCCAATCACCAGTTGCTGATAGCTGCAGACTTCTGAATCATACAAATAGCTTCTGTGGAGAAATATTCAAGCCTTACACAAACTTTGATGCAGATTTGATAACACTACTAGCTCAGTCATTTGAATGTGAAGAGCACACACTACACATACTCACTCATTGGTGTCTACCTCCCCTACTGACTAGTACAGTGAAGTCATCATTGTTCATGCATGCACATTCCAGTCCAGTCTTCCTGGCTGCCAGGTTACATCCATGTTATGCAAACCATTTTCATTATATCAACAATGGCTAGACTTTTTCTGGACTGATCTTATATATCACCATATCTGAAATAAATTTTATGAACATTTTATTGATATAAATGCACACAGAAAATACATAGACCATAACTATACACTTTGATAATTTTTCACTAACCACACACACCTGTGCAACCAACACCCAGATTTAAGACAAGATATATTACCAGCTTCAAAAATACAGCTCATAGCTCATGTTCCCTTTCAGTCAATACCAGCCCCCTCCTCAAGGGCAACAACTCTTCTAATCTTGAATAGGAAATATTTCTCTTTACATATCTTGTACTTTTTATTAGGAGGACCACACTGTGCATACTCCTTTGAGTTTGCCTTGTGTTCGTATTATGTTGTGAGATGCACCTATTTTTATGGACTAAATGTTTCCTCCCAAAATTCTTATGTTGAAACTTTAACCCATAATGTGACTTCATTTGAGAAAAGGGTGTTCAGGAGGTAATTAAGGTTAAATGAGGTCATAAGTGTGGGCTCCTATTTAATCGGATTAATGTTTCTCTAAATTTTTTTTTAAAAAACAGGAAGTTTAGTAGAGTCTTCTCAACAGAAATTGAATGCTAAGAGAATATTGGTCTTGGACTTGCCCTCCATTTCATATTTTCCGCATTATAGTAATTATGTGTTATGCTACATAAACATTCCTGCGCACATAGGTGAACTTATGTACACATTTTTGTTGTTTATATATCCAGGAATAGAAGCTGAGCCATCAGGTATGTACAAGTTTAACTCTCTACATACTGCAAAGCACAGGATTGGGCTTGTCCTTGTCCACATTCCCATCAGACTTGGTATTGTCTCTTTTTATTTTTACTCTCATGTTGACACTTAGTAATATCTTCATAACATTTGCATTTTCTTGATGATGAGTGTACACACACACACACACACACCTACCTATACACACTGATTATATATCCTCTTTTATGAAGTTACTGTACCTCATACAATTACTTCCCTATTTTTCTTTAAAGTTTCTTATCATTAGTTGCATGTGCAAATATCTTAAATTAATGATTTATATCACCACTTTTTAAAATGAATAGACATATTTAGTGTTAATACAGTTAAAAAGGTCATTTTAAATGGATGATTAAGACCTTTTGAGGCATATTAAGAAATATTTGCCAATCCCAAGGTACTAATATGTATTGCTTGTTTTCCTCTAACAAGCTTTAGTGTTTGATCTCTTATATGTACATTTTCACTTCTTCTAGAACTTTTTTTACTTAAAATGTGAGTAGAGATCTGGATAGCTTTATTTATCTATTTGAATATACAGTTCATACAACACCATTTATTGAAATATAATCTTTATCTCTTCTGCACTGCAGTGTTATCCTTTTCATAAATAGGTGAAGAATCAAGTACATTGATAGACTTTGGAAATCGAGATGATACTCTACTGATGAATTTGCATATACCAGTGAAATAGAAACACTACACTTTCTGATTAATGAATTTTATAATGAGTCTTGGTCTCTGTGTAAGTTGTCCAGCTTTGTACTGCTTCTTCAAACTTCTGACACTTTCACCTTTACATTTCCAAATTTTAGTCAGTTTTCCACTCCCCTCCCAACCTTCACAGCAGTAGGAACACACACACACAATGCACACACACACACTTCCTTGATTTTGATTGAACTAGGAATGCATATATAGTTTACTGTGGGTAAAATTTGCAATTGTACATCATCCAGTTTTCAAATGTATAAATATTGAGTGTCCTTCAGTATTTTACTTCTTCATTTCCATTCAATGATAATTTATAGACATTTTCATGTGGCTATAGTTTTGGTATATTAGCAAAGTATATAAAATAAGTATAATATTATACACAAGCACCATATAGCTTTGTTAAATTTTAAATTATTTTTTTACCCAGGTTTACCTTTTAAAATTTGTATATATTTTTTACCTATCCTTATATTTGATTCTTGACTTACACTTTCTCTGCATTTCATTGGATTTAATTTTAATTCCTCTTTTTCCCCCTTTCTTGATTGGTAAGTTGTAGGTTATATGTTTAATGCATTATTATCTCAATGATTATCTTTAACTTTTTGAAGTTGGAGTATATTTTCTAACAAAATCATGTTATTGACTATCGATACCCTTCTTTGACTAGAATTTTTTAATGTGATTGAATTTCGTATGTATCATTCTCCAAATTGATATTTTCTTTTATATTTTTTGATATATGTACGTAACAAAATATATGTGAATACTATTATAACATAGTAAATAGTTTAACATAGATTTTATAAAATTATTTTTCCAGATTTGTTTTTAATTATATTTGGTATATAATATTGTATTAGTTTCAGAAGTACAATATGACGACTTGACATTTATACCTCTTATGTGTCTGTTTTCTTTACTCTTCCTGTATTATTGCCTTAGCCAGGATGTTCCGGATGGTGGTGAAAGGCTGTGGTGAGAGGAAATTTCCTTTCCTTGTTCCTAATCTTAGTAGGAGAGATTCAAGCTTATCATTACTAATGTTAGCCATTGGATTTTTGTAAATATTTTTTGTCAAGTAGAGAAAATTTTCCTCTGTTATAGTTTAGCTTACTGAGAATTTTTGTTATGAATGGCTATTGAATTTTTTGAAATAATTTTTTATTTTAATTGTTGTTCAAGTACAGTTTTCTGTCTTTTACTCCCATCCCAGCCCACCCACCAAGCCCTCCCCCCTCCTTCCCATTTCCACCTCCCTAGTTTTTGTCCATGTGTCTTTCATACTTGTTCCTGTAAACCCTTCCCATTTTCCCCTGAAATTTCCTTCCCTCTCCCCTCTGGTCACTGTCAGCCTGTTATCTATTTCAGTGTCTTTGGTTATATTTTGCTTGTTTGTTTTGTTGTTTAGGTTCCTGTTAAAGGTGAGATCATGTGGTATTTGACTTTCACCACCTGGCTTATTTCGCTCAGCATAACACTTTCCAGTTCCATCCATGCTATCACATAGGGTAGGAGCTCCTTCTTTCTTTCTGTTGCATAGAATTCCACTGTGTAAATGTACCATAGTTTTTTGATCCATTCATTTACTGATGGGCACCTAGATTGCTTCCAGCACTTAGCTGTTGAATTGTGCTGCTATGAACACTGGGGTGCATAGGTTCTTTTGGATTGGTGTTTCTGGGTTCTAAGGGTATAATCTCAGCAGTGGAATTGCTGGGTCAAAAGGCAGCTTCATTTTTAGTTTTCTGAAAAAATTCCATACTGTTTTCCATAGTAGTTGTACCAGTCTGCAATCCCACCAATAGTGCACTAGGGTTCCCTTTTCTCCACATCCTTTCCAACACTTGTTGTTTGTTGCTTTGTTTATGAAGGCAACTCTGACTGGTGTGAAGTGGTATCTCATTGTGGTTTTAATTTGCATCTCTCTAATAGCGATATTTAGCATCTTTTCATATGTCTCTGGATCTTCTGTATGTCTTCCTTGGAGAAGCATCTTTTCAAGTCCTTTGCCCCTGAAGTATATAAAGAATTTACATTAATCCACTCTAAGAAGAGTGGCTATTGAATTTTGGTCAAATGCTTTTTCTACCTCTATTGTTATGATCATGTGATTTTATGTTTTCCTTTAGCCTATTGATATGCTAGATTAAATTAATTGATATTTTAAAAAATTATTTTATTGTGCTTTTTTTATTACCATTTAATCCCCTTATACCCACCTTCCTGCCCCCAGCAAATACTACACGGTTGTCTGTGTTTCATGAGTCCTTTTTCCTTTGTGCTCAATCACTCCACACCCTACCCTCACCCCTCCCCAGAGCTGTCAGCCTGCTATCTATGAGTCTGTCTCTATTTTGCTTGTTAGTTCAGTTTATTCATTAGATTCTACATATGAGTGAAGTCATGTGGTGTTTGACCTTCTCTGACTGGCTTATTTCACTTAGCACAATGTTCTCCAGGTCTATTCATGCTGTCGTGAAGGGTGAAATTTTCTTATTTTTTATGGCCAAGTAGTATTCCATTGTGTAAATGTCCCATAGTTTTCTTGTCCACTCATCTACTGGTGAACACTTGGGCTGCTTCCATATCTTGGTGATTGTAAATAATGCTGCAATAAAATAGGGGTGCTTATGTTCTTTCAAATTAGTATTTTGGGTTCCTTCAGATATATTCCCAGAAGTGGGATTGCTGGGTCAAAAGGCAAATCAATTTTTAATTTTTTCAAGTATCTCCATACTGCTTTTCACAATGGCTGCATAAGCCTTCATCCCCCCAACAGTGCAAAAGGGTTCCCCTTTCTCCCCATCCTTGCCAGAACTTCTTGTTCATTGAAATATTGATAATAGCCATTCTGACAGGTGTGAGATATCTCATTGTGGTTTTAATTTTCATTTCTCTGATGATTAGTGAAATTGAGCATTTTTTCACATATGTCCTCTTTGGAGAAGTGTCTTTTCAGGTCCTTTGCTCATTTTTTTAAATTGGGTTGTTTGTTTGTTTGGTGCTGTTTTGTAAGTTCTTTATACATTTTGGATGTTAACTCCTCATCAGATGGATTGGTGAATATGTTCTCCCATTCTGTGGGTTGTCTTTATTTTATTGATGTTTTCTTTTGCTGTGCAAAAAATTTTTAGTTTGATATAGTCCCATTTGTTTATTTATTTACTTATTCCTTCCCTTGCCTGAGGAGATATATCTGCTAAAATATTATTTTGAGTAATGTCCAAGATTTTACTGCTTATGTTTTCTTCTATGATTTTTATAGTTTCAGGTCTAACATTTAAGTCTTTAGTCCATTTTGAATTTATTCTTGTGTGTGGTATAAGAAGGTGGTCTAGTTTTATTTCTCTACTTGTATCTGTCCAGTTTTCCCAACACCACTTATTGAATACACTATCTTTAGCCCACTGTAGGTACTTACTTCTCTGTCAAATATTAATTGACTGCAGAGTTGTGGGTTGATTTCTGGGCTCTCTATTCTGTTCTGTTGATCTCTGTTCATTTTACAGTACCATGCTGTTTTGATGACTATGACCTTCTAGTATAGTTTGAAATTAGGTAGTGTGATTCCAACTTTGTTGTTTTTCTAAGGATCACTTTTGCTATACAGGGCCTTTTGTGGTTCCATGTAAATTTTTGAAATGTTTGTTCTAGTTCTGTGGAAAACATCATTAGAATCTTGATAGGAATTGCACTGAATCTATAGATTACTTTGGGTAGTATGGATATTTTAATGATGTCAATTATTTCTATCCATGAACATGGATGTATCTGCTTCAATTTCTTTCTTCAGTGTCTTATAATTTTCTGAGTATAGGTCTTCTACATCCTTGGTTAGGTTTATCCTAGATATTTCATTCTTTTTGAAGCAATTGTGAATGGGATTGTTTTCTTCATTTCCCTTTCTGTTAGTTTATTATTGGCATATTGCAACTGATTTCTGGATATTAATTTTGTATCTTGCTACTTTGCTGAATTTATCTATCAGTTCTGGTAGTTTCTTAGTGGAATCTTTGGGTTTTTCTGTGTGGAGTATATGTCATTTGCAAATAAAGACAGTTTTACTTCTTCCTTTCCCATTTGAATATCTTTTATTTCTTCTTCTTGTCTGATTGCTGTGACTAGGACTTCTAGAACTATGTTAAATAAGAGAGGTGAAAGCTGACATCCCTGTCTTGTTCCCAGTCTTAAGGAGAACACTTATAGTTTTTGCCCATTGAGTATGATAGTGGCAGTGGGTCTGTCGTATGTGGTCTTTATTATGTTTTTGTATTTTCCCACTATTCCAACTTTTCTGAGAGTTGTTATCATAAATCATTGCTGGATTTTATCAAATACTTTTTCTGTATCTATTGAAATGATCATGTTTTTTATTCATTTCTTTTATGTAGTGAATCACATGTACTGATTTGTGAATGTTGTATCAACCTTACATTCCCTAAATAAATCCCACTTGAACAAGGATTATAAACTTTTCGACACATTGCTGTATTTGGTTTGCTAATAATTTGTTGAGGATTTTAGCTTCTATGTTCTTGGGGATATTGGCCTATAGTTTTTCTTTTTTGTAGTGTCTTTATCAGGTTTCAGAATTAGGATAATGCTGACCTTGTAAAATGAGCTTGGGAACCTTCCTTCCTCTTGAATTTTTTGATATAGTTTGAGAATGAGAGGTGTTATATTTAATTTGGTAATATTTAGGACAATTTTTTTGCATGTATGTCAGTGAGAGAGATTATCTGTAGTTTTGTTTTCTTATAATGACTTTTTTCACCACAGTGTTGCATTTTTCAGGATTTCCTTTTTAAAGGCTGAATAATATTCTGTTACATGCATATATAATATTTCTTTTTCCATTCATCTATCAATGGACATTTTGGTTTTATAGCTATTGGGAATAGTGCATTGATATTGTGAATAGTGCTGCAATTAACATAAGAGCCCTAATGTGTTTGAGGTTCTAATTTCATATATTTGGATGTATGACCAAATGTGCATATGATTGCTAGATCATATGGTCATTTCACTTTTAACTTTTAGGGACTTCCTTACTGTTCTCTATAGCAGGTACACCATTTTACATTTCTACCAATGGTTGTATAAAGGTTCCTCTTTCCCTACATCCTGCCAGTCTTGACACCACTTTAAAATAATTGACTTCCTGACAGATGTAAGATTTCCCATTGTGGTTTAGATTTCCTTTTTCCTGATGACTAGTGATTTGAGCATATTTTTATGTTCTTGTTGGCCATTTGCAGGTATTTGTAGAAATGTCTGTTCAAATCTATAGTTCATTTTATAATTGTGTTTTTGTGTGTTTTTTGAGTTTTTGCTATTGAGATGTGGCACCCCCTTACATATTTTGGATACAAATCCTTTATCAGATATATGGTTTGCAAGTATTTTCTCTCATCTGTAGGTTGTCATTCACTCTTTTAATTATTCCCTTCACTCTGCAGAACCTTTTATTTTTTGACATAGTAGTGCTGTTCTATCTTTGCTTTTGTTACCTATGCTACTGGTTTTGTATCCATTAAACCATTGCCAAGATCAATGTTAAGGAGGATTTTTTTTCTGTTCTTCTATAGCAGTTTTATGGTTTTCAGAACTTACATTTATGTCTTTAATCATTTTAAGTTTTTTTTGTGTGTGTGTTTTATGTAAAATAAACCCAACTTTATTCTTTTGCATGTACATGTTCAGTTTTCCTAACACCATTTATTAAAGCAACTGTCATTTGCCTTGTGTGTATTCTTGGCACCCTTGTTGGTGATCATTTACTATGTATTTGAGTATTTATTTATAGGATCTCTATTCTGTCCCATTGGTTTACAAAACTTTCCATATAACAGTAGCACACTCTTTCAAGTATAACACTGTAGCTTTGTGCTACTGTTTATTTAGGTATGAGGAAGTGTGATACCTCCAGCTTTCTTTTTCTCGCTCAAGACTGATTTGACTAGTAGGTATCTTTCATGATTTCATATATTTTTTAGAGTTATTTTTTTCTATTTATGTAAATAATGACATTGGGATTTTGATAGGGATTTCTTTAAATCTGCAGAGTGCTTTGGGTAGTATAGACATTTTAACAATATGAAGTCTTACAATACATGAACACAGGATATGTTTTCATTTTTGTATGTCTTTAATTTTTTTCATCAATGCTTTGTATATTAAGGTCATATTATCTGCATACAGGGATAATTAAGATTATTACATGATCAAAATTTTTTTGTTTGACTTCATAAGAGAATGGAAATTGAACAATTGGAAGTAGGCATTAGAGATGACTCAAAGATTTTTGTTTTATTGATTTATTTTTAGAGAGAGAGGAAGGGAGGGAGAAAGAGAGGGAGAGAAACATCAATGTGTGGTTGTCTCTCACCTGGCCCACACTGGGGACCTGGCCCACAACCCAGGCATTTGCCCTGACTGAGAATTGAACCAGCAACTCTTTGGTTCACTGCCTGTACTCAATCCACTGAGCTACACCAGCCAGGACAAAGATTTTTATTTTAAAAGGAATGAGAGTATATAGTGGTAGCTAGAGAGGGAAATGATGTCTACCTTCTAGATAAAGCATGGGGTAAATAAGTAAAAAAAGTCTCAAGGGAATTAAAAATATTTTGAACTAAAGAAAATGAAACTGATTAAAATTTGTGAGACATAGTAGAAAGAGTGCATAAAGGGAAACTTACAATGTGTAAGAAAAGAAAAAACAATAATTAAAACTTTTGCTTATGTAACTAGGAAAAGAGCAATTTAAAAAGAGCAATTTAAGCTCAAAGCAAGCAGAAAGAAAAATTAATAAAAGCAGACTAGAAATCAATAAAATTGAAAACAGGAAAAAATAAAGAAATTTAAAAGAACTTATTCTTTGAAAAGATTAATCTGTAGCTATGCTAATTAAGAAAAATAGGAAACACTAATCATCAATATCAGACATAAAGGGTGGGTCATCATTACTGACTCATGGGCATTAAACAATAACAGAAATAATATAAACAAATCTATTCCCATCAGTTTGATAAGTTACATGATGCAGATCAATTTCTTGAAGGATACACACTATGAAAGCTCATGTAAGGAAATAGATATTCTGGATGGACCTATATCTATTAAAGAAATTGAATCATTAATTGATAACATTTCAGAAAGAAAACCCAAAGCCTATGTAATATTACTGGCAGGAAAATGTTTTAAAAAATTTATTACTTAACTAATAAAGTAACCAGTAGATGTTAAACTGAATTTAAAAAAACACAAATGTTAATAACTATCAGAAAAGCTGAAATGAATTTACAAAACATTAGTCAGTATCCACAGGGCAGTTTTATGTGTACATTCACCAGGCACAATTTGTATTTTTATGAACAAGAAATGTTTTGTTTTATATTAAGATTCTATAACTCTCTGAGCTTTAAAATACCTCAAAGTCAACAAAAGGTGAGATAACCTAATGGGATAGCCTCAGTGCAACAGATATCATTTCTGTCTACTTCAGTTGCTTCACAAATTCTCGCAGCACCTGCTATGCATGAACCGGGTGGAAACACTTACAGAAGCTCAAATCAGTTATAGACTAGAAAGTTACTTTAGAAGTAACATATACTTTTGCAACTCTCACTCTTGTCACTTTCCAGGACAACTACTACCATCTATCATTAACTGTCTCACATTACTGTGCTGCAGGACTGAAGATAATCCACCTCAGCCAAATCTCTCAGAACTTGAAGCACTGTTGTGCAGAGGGCCCTCTTGTCAATACTGCAGGGTACTAACTGTGATGAAGGGAGAATTCTTCTACCCTACCTGAATTCCTACCTCACCAATATGAAGAGATCCCAAACCATAACTGCTCAGTTTGCATGTTAGAGAACAGTGTGTTTTAATTGGATTGCCTTATCCCTAGACTCAAATTCAAGATCTGTTTGTGCCATTATTCTATTCATTCAGTTATCCATTCATCCAACCTTCTAATTACAAATAGCAGGAATAGTTTAGTATTAATGCTAAATCACTGGGATAAGTTTATCATACAAATTAGTAGAAGATTCCTAAATCCTATCATCTACCACCTTTCCAGGGAGCTCTGTCTTCTGGTTCAGAAAATCAGCATGGTGTCTTGTGGAAGTAGCAGGGTGCTGGAGAGAAAGAAACTCAAACTTTGTTTGCTTTCGCCCTCTTTAAGCACATTATCATTTATGAAATATGAGGACTTTGATTATAACTACTTCATGAAATTATGATAATTAGGGATGGGCTTGACAATATTCAATTGCTAGGTCCAAATTCCTTTAGCGTACCATGTCACTATTTGCCTATGTCTCAGATTCAGGCCAAATATTTGAATCTCTCCCTCATTTGCATTCTTATTTTATTTATAAGCAGTCATTCATGAAAAAGTTAATATCTTAATTTATTTTTATTGATATGCCAGAATATAATTTTTAATGTTATAATAGTTAAAATTATTGTTATAATCACTGTTAACCTATTTATAGCTCAGTTGCCATGAGCTGAGCTATAATTATTTAATTTTTTAAACTTTTTCTATGTACTCATCATGAATGGATATATCAACTCTTGTAGTTTTTAGTGTTTATTGAGATATCTGTACCAACCATTTAAGAAAGAGATTATACAATTTCTCCATAATCTCTTCCAGATATTAGAAACAGAGGAAAACTTCCTAATTTATTCTGAGTTTATCTGATGGAATCAGATATGAGAAAGGAAAATTTTTAACCAATGTGTCTTATGAACATAGGTTTGAAAATCTTCAGGGTATTAGCAAATTTAATCTAAAAGTGTGCGCGTTTTCTAGATCATATTATTCCACACAAACTCCAAATTATCACTTGTTCTTAAAAAGATTCTTCTTTTTCCCCTATAGTTAAACATATGTTTGCCTGAAATAATGTTATGGGGGTGAGAAAAATAATGAAAATGAAAACACAAGAAATATTGTCTCACTTGTGGATAAATTCAGTTACTAGTTTTTTGCCAAGACTTTTTAAAGAAATTAAATAAACCTATTTGCCAGTAGAATATAGGTCAACTAAATTAGTACTGTTCTATTTGGTTCTATAAGAATTCAGTTAAAAGTATTCATGAACATAAACTATTACTAAACATGACTTTAGGGCAAAAAAATCTGAAAAATTCTGTTAAACTTGATTTAAATTATATGCTTAATGACTAATACAGATTTTTGTAGCAGATACTGAATAAAGAAAATTGCAATCACCATTATACTCACAGTAGTTTAGCAGAGGCATTTTGCTCTAAGATATTTACTCAGTACTGATATGAACTTCAGGAGAATCATTTACAATCGTTACAATTTAATCTTTGCACCAAGCCAATAATGCTGTCCCAAATATAGCAGAAGATGAAATAGCTAAGTATGGATTAAGTGTATTTCCTATAGTAACACAACTAAGTGTAGGGCAATATTATTAATTTAGGAATAATAGCATCAAATGAGTGTCTGGCTCCATTCATTAATGGAGATTTGGAGAGAGCATTCAATATCAAGGAATCATGACATTTCCTACTGTGTTCAAGCTATTTTGATTAGGAATGTTTTCAAATGTAAGCAGTAGAATATTTGGCTCACATTTGCTTTAGGAAATAGCACATTTCCTCCCTTATATGCTCACACACTTTAAAGTTACTTTAATGTCGGACTTCCAGCAAAGATGGAGGTGTAGGTGGATACACTTTGCCTCCTTACACAACCAAAAGAAGGACAACAACAAATCCAAAAACAAAAATAACCAGAACTGCCATAAAATTGAACTGTATGGAAGTCTGACAACCAAGGAGTTAAAGAAGAAGCATTCATCTAGACTGGTTGGAGGGGAGCAGATGCGCAGCCAGGGTGGAAAGGACTCCTAGCAAGGTGGTAGCTGGAGAATGAGGGCAGGTGAGGTTGAGGGTGCTAGATCAGGCAGTCCCATATTTGCATGCTTATAAATGAGGAGGAACATCTGGGGAGCAAGACAGACTGTGCAACCCAGAGTTCCAGTGCAGGGAAATAAAGCCTCAAAACCTTTGGGTTTTGGGGTGGCAGTGGAAGAAACTTCCCTCCTCACAGGAGAGTTCTTTGGACAGACCCACAGAGTCCTACAATGTACACAAAACCACCCATCTGGGAATCAGCGCCAGAAGGCCCCAATTTACTTGTGGGTAACAGGGAAGTGACTGAAAGCTGGCCAAAAGCTGAGCAAGCAGCATTTTCCCCTCTTAGATGCCTCCCCCACATTCAGAGCCACAACACAGCGATGTGGGTCGCCCCACCCTAATGAATACCTAAGGCTCTTCCCCTTACTATATAACAGGCACACCAAGACAAAGAAATATGGCCCAAATGAAAGAACAGATCAAAGCTCCAAAACTAAAACTAAGCGATGAAGAAACAGCCAACGTATCAGATGGCTATACAAAGTGAAGTAAATAAAAAATATACAGGGAACGAACAGTGAAGAAAAGGAAACTGGGACTCAAATCAACCACTTGGAGCAGAAGGAAGAGATAAACATTCAACCAGAGTGTAATGAAGAAACAAGAATTCAAAGAAATGAAGAGAGGCTTAGGAACTTCTGGGACAACTTTAAACACTCCAGTATCTGAACCATAAGGATGCCAGAAGGAGATAAGGAAAAGCAAGAAATTGAAAACTTATTTGAATAAATAATGAAGGAGAACTTCCCCAATCTGGCAAAGGAAATAGATTTCCAGGAAGTCTAGGAAGCTCAGAGTCCCAAAGAAGTTGGACTTAAGGAGGAACAAACCAAGGCACATCATAACTGCATTACCCAAGATTAAAGATACAGAGAGAATCTTAAAAGCGGAAAGAGAAAAGGAGACAGTTACCTGCAAAAGAGTTCCCATAAGACTGTCAGCTGATTTCTCAAAAGAAACCTTGCAGGCAAGAATGGGCTGGAAAGAAGTATTCCAAGTCATGAAAGGAAAGGACTTACATCCAAGATTACTCTATCCAGCAAAACTCTCATTTAGAATGGAAGGGCAGATGAAATGCTTCCTAGATAAGGTCAAGTTAAAGGAGTTCATCATCACCAAGCCCTTCTTATGTGAAATGTTAAAGGGACTTGTCTAAGAAAAAGAAGATGATCAGAACTATGAACAGTAAAATGACAACAAACTCACAACTATAAGCAACTGAACCTAAAACAAAAATGAAGTAAAACCTAAGTAAACAACTAGAATAGGAACAAATCACAGAAATGGAGATCACGTGGAGGGTTATCAGTGGGGAGGGGGAAGAATGGAGGCAAAGGTACAGGGATAAATAAGAAGGATAAACTGTAGGGACAAAATAGACAGGGGAGGTTAAGAATGTATGGAGAAGCCAAAGAACTTATATATGTATGACCCATGGACATGAACTAAGGTGGGGGATGCTTGTGGGAGGAAGGGTACATGGCAGAAGGGAATAAAGGGAAGAAAATTAAAAAAAGTTATTTTAATGTTATAATCACTTTTAATTGTTTTATAGCTCAGGTGCTTTGGGTAATATTTATTTAATTGTTTTATTTTCACTTTTTTGTATACTCATCAAATGTTCCTATAGTTGAATGCATAATTCATACTAAAACTATAGGAAGCTAATTTGGGGCAATTGAAACTCTAACAATATTTTGTAGAAATAGGTTCCTATTTTTCCATTCTACCACCCTTATTTTGTGGAATCTTCTTGGTCTTGGTCCTTGGGCCCTAGTTATACATTAGACATTATATTTCTGTTTAAGGATGAGAGTAGGTACAAGAATAATGTGGCTAAGTTTTGACCTGCTGAAATTATTTTTGCATTGCCTTGTTTTAGTTTGGAAAGCAAAGTTGTTCTGAAAAGCTTCAAAAGAAATGCCATCTGCTACTTTGTAATGCATGCCTATTTGGAGACAATCCTGAGCTTCTAGTGCTTTTGTTCTTTGCAAAGGCATTGACAAGTGTTTTGTTCTGTGCAGTCTTTAAGTCTTTACATGGTGAATAGCTTTTCAGCTATTCTAGAGCATAGGGCAAGTCAGCGTGTTGTCCAGTAATCAAGATAACATCTTCTGGGGTAAAGGGCCTACAGATTTGCTTTCAGTCACAGTAAAAGGTTTGGGTTTCCTAAGTTCAGAGTTCCCCCTTCTGTGATGCAATTCACTTATGAGTGTAGAATTCGACTGGTTCTCACTGTACTGCCTGTGGGAGCTGAGATTTGGGGAATTTGTGAGAATGACTCTACCTCGTCACCCTGACCACTCTACGCCTTTTTACACAGACCACATAGGTGAGACTTGACAGCAACTGTTCTAAGTCTTGGCTAAATGATCTGTGATCCCCTGTTAGATGAGATCATGAGAAGCTGGTGAAGAGCTGTTAGAGGGCATTTTCCATTTGCCTCCCTCTTCACCTGGGAGGAGGGCATGCGACACTTTTTTCATAGCCTTCCAGTTTCACGTGAGTTATGAGGCTGTCTGCTTTGACTTCTTAGGATACAGCTGCAGGCTCTAAAACTGCTTAGCTGTGGCATGACATCAGCCCCTCAGCAACAGGGTCTCCCAAACTTACGTTGTATTGTCATGAAATCTTTCCCTTCTCGTGTGTGTTATCCTAAGGGACAGATGACACAGATGCAGGCACCTCTACTTCTCTTGAGTTTTGTTATCTATGTAATATTTATAACGTTAATTTTATTTCATCATTTTAAGTGTATTTTTATTGTATTTATTTCCATTATTATTTATCCCCCTTATCCCCTCCCCACTGCAATCACCACACCAGTGTCCGTGTCCATGAGACCTTTTTTGCTTTTTGCTCAATCCCTCCACCCCCTAACTCCCACCCCAGAGCTGTCACCCTGAAGAACATTATGCTAAGTGAAATAAATCAGTCAGGGATAGACAAATACCAAATGATTTCATTCGTATGTGGAATCTAATGAAAACAATGAACTAACAAGTAAAATGGAGACAAATAGTGTTCATTTTAAAAGGGCTTGCCCTTTTTCACTGGCTGAATTTTTCAACCTTGCCTTTATAAGGAATTGGCAGAAGAAAATGATGAGATTGACTGTGGCTCCTGCTATTGGTGTGAATAATAACCGTACACTGTCTTTGATCTAGAGAGTCTTGTCTTCTCCCAGCATCCGAGAAACTGTGACGGGCACATTTTTTAGCTTGAAAACAGTGTAAAATGTCAGATCTTTCATAGTTCTTGATAATGACATTGGCTGGAATTATGTCACATGAGACAAACTCCTGAAAACATAAGAAATAAAGCCCTCATAGTAACACGCTTAAGATATAGGATAAAATTTGTAACTCTTACTGTAGTTTCCTTAGACAATCTACTACTATAGTTGTACTTAATTTCCTTGCCTGACACTTCTTTAAGCTAAAGGAACTCTGTTATGTAAGTGGTTGACTTGTCTTTTTCAGAAACAGAATCTAGAGGGCATCAGGAAATATGTTTTAGAGCATTTAAAAACTCTTTGGGTTTTTTCCTCTATGCTCAGGAAGTCATTATCTGTTGAAGTCAGGAGCACTTAAACTGCTTTGAGACTTTAAAATACAGATGTTAAAAAAGTTATTAGTTTAAAAAATGATCCTTTTAGGAGCTGAATGTACTTCAGTGCTAATTATAGCTTTTAATGATGGTAAAGTGCCTTGGGAGACTTTAATGAAGAAAATTGCATGACTACATTTCACTGTAAATTTTCCTTTCCCATACACAGTGTAAGGATAAAGAAAATGTGTTTGAACACCCAAAGGACAGAGCTAATTGTATAAAGTTCACTAAATGTTAACAGTTTCCCAGTGACCCGGGATTCATGTAAGGGAATTACAGACAAATGTTCTGAGAAATCTTTGACAGTATTATTTTTCTTGAGTTAAAAAAAAGTGAGCTGAGGAAAAATTTAAATAATAATATTGCTTGCTTAGCTTAGCCTGTAATAGATGTTATTTGAGTCAAAAGTACTGGGAAAAGAGACTATAATGTGTGATTCTATTATGGGAAATAACTGCTTGCTTCTAATTGACTTGCTGAAAACTTTGTAATTTGCCATCCATATACCTGTAAATTAAAATTGCTCACAGAATCTTAAAAGTCAGGGTCTTTGGCACTGTAATTCATGAGTTTACATCACTAGTGGTCAAAATACTGTTCCCTGAAAACATTATTTCTGGACTTGAAAACTGTACTTGAATTGCTTCATACAGTGGTCCATTTGTACTCAGTCATTTAACATTTCTTCGGCTATTTGCTCTCTTGTTGGTTGCTACAGTTCAAGAGGCTAAGTGGTGCCATTTCTCTTAATTGTTGTCAGATGTGAGCATCGCATTATGGGTAGAAGAACAAAGTGTTCTTCCCTTTGGAAATAGAGCAAGACATTTTACAAGGTAATTTATCTCTTCCACATAATTAAATGGCTTGTCTAAATTAGGTATATCTCCCAAATTTATCAGTTCAAGTAAGAAATGTTTATTTCCTGCTTTGTCTCACTATTGATACTTAAGATTACGGATGGGGATTTGGTTTTTCCATATCCTTAGAGATCCCAAGGAATCTCCTTTGGACTTTTCCTAGTTTTTAATTTTAAATCTGTAAAATTATATGGGTATATCTTGGGGGAAAGGGGAACAATTATAGATGTGTCAAATGGTTTTAATGACAAATATCTTCCATTTTCAAATACTCCATCTGTGAACCCTGTCAGAGATTGAAGTCCAGACTGAATTATAACATAACCAGTAAAATCTCTCAAAGAGTGATGCTCTCACTATTGAGAGCTCTTGCTCTTGTTCTTTTAAGAGTTTATAGACCATTTGTCATTTTCCAAATCAGGCCAATAATTAGAACTCCTACAGTAACAATTTAATAATTAACATTTAATGAAGACTTAATTACCAGGAACTTTTCTAAAGCCCATCCCAATGATGTCAAGACTCTTAAGAAGTAGGCTAGGTTTATGATTGATGGTTGTACACAGATTACACATTTCATATTTTATAATTCCTACAGTATTGGTAAAATAATAAAAACTGCCATTTTTCTATACTTTATAGAATTGATTTGATATAATTAATTTCAAAACATCTAAAATAATGTCTAGGTAGCTCTCCATGGACATCATAAATACAGCACTAAGTTTATGCTCTGTGATATAGTGGGTTGGCCAAAAAGGTTTTTTAGTTTTTTCCATACGATGGCTTTAGTAGTGCTTAGTTGTCTTTAACTTCATTCAGAACAATTTTATTAGATTCATTGTGACAGTTGTCATATCAGTGTGCATAAAACTTATCAAAACTGGTGAATAGCCTTTGTAATGTTGAAGATGGACGAAAACAGGCAACATTTTCAATGTATTATTCTTTATTATTTAAAGAAAGGCAAAAACACAATTGAAACACACAAAGATTTATGCTGTGTGTGGAGAAGGTGCTGTGACTGATCAAACTTGTCAAAAGTGGTTCGCAGAGTTTCTTGATTCTATTGACATTTTGGCCTAATAATTCTTTTCTGTGGGACTGTTGTATGCATTGGAAGGTGTTTAGCAGCACCCCTGGCGTCTCCCCACTAGAAACCAATAGCCAACACACTCAATATATCCAAATCAATAAAGTTATTGGTGAAAATGAAAAACGTGTCTTTTATTTTATGAAAAAACCTAAATGAACTTTTTGGCTAATGTAATATATGGTTTTCCACTAAAAATGTATCAATCCAATATAATAAAAACTGGGAAATAGGTGCAGTGATAATTGTATGCTAATTAATTTCTTTCTACTTTTACATTTATTAACATTGTGTTGGTGTTTTAGAGTAACTATAAAGAAATTGTGGCTGTTGGTTAGGGGTAAATGTCTACACCCTAGTATTACCATGTCAATGTGTAGAGGACTGTATATAAAAAAAGTAGGCTGGTTTGAAAAATTGTGGATAAAAAAAAATTCAAGGTAAACATGCTGGTAAACCAATCAGCTTTTAGAAAGTTAAGTGGTGAATATCTATGGAATGTAAAACTAAGATATAATCCACAAAATACTACTTTTATGATGAAAACCCCTATTTACTGAAAGCTTCTATGTGGTACCTACTATACCATATTTGAGCGTGAACACCTTTGAGTTCTAGAAAATGATGCAAAATGTATTTCTCTTCCGTTCATAGAGTTACTGTGATGTGAAGGGCATTTTTCTGATTTTCCTTTTCCCATAGTTTCTTTGTTCCCTTATATTTTCACCAATCTCATATCTTCACCAATCCCAGAGTTATTTTTTATTTGCTGGTTTGTTGGACTTGTTGGTGTGTATGTTTATGTTATTGTTTTTATTGTTATTCTCGTTAACTTTATTCTATCTATTCTACCTAAGTGTGCTACAAAGTCAAAACTAATTTTCTAGGCTACATCCTAGTATGTCAAGGAACATCCTGGCTGTCCTTTGTAGGTCTTTAAGGTTTTTCACATTCATCAGAAAGGACCACTTATAGACAAATGGCTTTTTATTTGTAATGTTTATCATTTATTAGAGCATAAATTGAAAATTACTAATTTAAAAGACTCCTTTCTCCTCAGGATTAGAATGACATAAACAGAAGGAGAGAGATAAAGACAGCCCTATCACACTTACATGACTAGAAGGAAACCCTACCCTGATCTTTTTGTATTCAGAATCAAAAAGTAGAGAAAAAGGGATTAATGTTAATGATGTTAATCTGCATAGCTTTGTTAATATTTTGAATGTGCTGGACTTCATGGGCTCAAAATGAAATACAGCTATGTTTCATTATTTTAAAATGTGCTCTGATTTTCTGTGAAAACTTCTGAACATATATCATGAAGATTTCTATAATTAGGAAATATTTGTGTTTATTAAAACA
>PVKM010005544.1:0-47427 GCA_004027735.1 Carollia perspicillata
TGGAAGGATTTTCTAACTATGGTAGAATTTATTTTAACTTCTTAGGAAAGCGGAATTCAACACACACCTTTGAAAGGGGATCCAAATGCCATACTATAAAATAATTTAACTTATGTTTGCAAGCTATATTTAACTTACTGGTTTTTTAACCAACCATATTTTTACAACCTCAAAGGTGTGGCTCATGATTGTGATGGAATTTTTGGTACAAATGATTACTTGACTATGGATTAGTCATCTATGATGGAAGAACTTTAAAAATAGCTTTGTAAACACTGTAAATACCTGGGGAAATGGTAATTTAGAAACAGAGACCATTATTATTTACACAGAAGTGTTCTATTATAAAATAAACAGTTACACAGAAATGTTCTGTTACAAAATAACCAGCTACACATATCCAAACTGAAAAAGTGACACTTACTAAGGGATAGTTATTTACAAGTGTCTACACTTGACAAAATGATTTATTTCAATGTTTGTTTTACCCAAGGAGCACCATTTGTGCGTTTAAATAATGATTGAATTGACAGAAAAAAATTTGTGGCACATATATTTTTTCAGGAACGTGTTTTCTTTTAAGTGAGATTCTCTAAAATATGCATGAACAAATTGGTTCCAGGAAAAGTGAGCTGTGGAGTGTTTTAAATGGTGTTTCCATTGTTTAACACAACATTGTTCGCAGTCTTGTTGATACAAACCCCTAGGAGAGAACTGTGTTCCGGAATAAAGATTATAACAATAACAGGAGTTTAGGGAGGTCCGGTTTGCCGTGTGGCTGAGATTTTTAAAAGGGGGAAGAGGAAGTTACATAATTCAGTGGAGCAAGTGACCTGCAAATGGTCGACTGTTTTTCATCCTTTTGGTAAAATTAAATCTTTAGAAATAACAACAACACTAATTGCAATAGTACTATTCACTGAGAATATTTTAGGAACCTTTAAAAGATAAAATTCTCAGTTCTGAAATGGAATAAAATGTAATTATTCTCATCTTTACTCCTTCCCATAATCAACATTAAATAAGAGCTTTGTACTTTAGGAATAGCATGGAATATTTAGATATTTTAATATTTAATTCTCAATAAAAGACATTTAATGTAACCTTTGATTAGTTGCGACCTACTATGGTAATTGTTAAAGTTATCAGACCACCGAAAACCCTAAAGAAGTAACATGTTCTGGAAAAACAACTACATTAGCTTCTGCAGCTGAACTATGATCATAGTTTGGGTCTAAACTATTAACATGTTGATCTTATTATTCCTGCATAAGTATATTATTCAAAGAAGAGTCATGTGGAATGATATGATTACATTTCTTTTTTGGTCAATTTGCCTCTTTTTTAAAAAAAAATCTTTTTACTTAATTTCATATCATTAATGTATAGCCCTACCCCCAGAAGCAAGGATTCCCCTGTATGTTCAGAAGTAATATTTTTCCTGGAGACTCCCTCCTAGAGCTCTCTGTCATCGAATTTCAAATGGGACTGCTGCCTGCTAGGACTCTTGGGTACTTGTCACCCCAGCATCTCCCTTCAACATTGTTCTTCCATTCTTTTTGCCTCTCTTGTGCCTCTGTGTTGTGGGATCATACTCACACCCATTTCCTTTTTCTTTGTTGTATTCTTATTTTTGTGAAGAAAATAGAAATACAATTGGTCATTTACTTCCTGAAAAAGGGTGTATGAGAGAAACCTTTTGATTCCTTGTGTATGTAAAAATGCCTTCATTGTATCACAGTTGAATGATATAGTTTGGTTTAGTATAGGCTTCTAGGTTAGAAATCACTTTCGCTTACAATTTTGAAAGCACTGCTCCACTGTCCTCCAGCTTTAAGCATTTCTTTTATTTTTATTCATGTTTCTTATGTATGTATGTATGTATTTATTTATTTATTTGTTAGTGTCAAGCGTGTCTGTTGAGAAGTCCAATACATTCTGATTCCTAGTCATGGGTATATGACCTTCCTGCATGGAAACCTTTAGGATCTTCTCAAATGTTCTAAAATTTCACAAGGATGTGCTATCATGTGAGTCTTTCTTAAAATTGTTCTGGGCAGTTAGTGGGTCCCATTAACCTGGAGACTTCTGTTCTCCAGTTTTGGTACTCTTCTTGCAGTTGTTTCATAATTTCCTTCATTCGTTTTCTCCTGGAAAATTTTTGCTATTTTTCCAGGAAGCTCCAGGTTGATAGGGCTAATACTTAAGTCTAAATAGGGCTAAATAGGACTAATACTTAAGTCTAAATACTAAACAAGACAAATACTAATACTAAAAAATCTTATTATTTCTCTTCTATTTACTATTTTTTTGTAATTTTACTTTTTCTTTCTGGAAGATGTCATTGACTTTATCTTCTGAACCTAGAAATCTTTTATGTTTTTATTAAAATACCTTTAAATTTCAAATATCTCATTTTTATAATGTTTTAAATATTTTTTAAAAATATCCTGCTCCTTTTTTATTTATCTCTGTACAAAAGATTAATGATGGATTTTTAATGTTTTTGTCATGGTTTTCTCCCACTTCTTTTTTTTTCTGTTTGTTTCTTCATACTAGAAGTGTTTTCAGATTTTGAGGAATCTTCAGTATCTGCTCCTTTTTAAGTGAGGCCTAAAAACAAAGATGTGGCGTGTTAGGTGGAAGACTTTATTCTAGGATGATTAGGTCGACTTTCAGAGTCTTCAACGTTTTTTCACTTGAGTTTCACTTGAAGGATGCGTCCTTCAATCTGCTGCCTGGGCAGGGACAGTGGATGGCTAAAAAGCTGACTGCAAGCTTCCTTGAAGCCAATGAACAGATGGAAGAAAGGGGCTAGGAGTTTCACTATTCAGTGTATACATTTTCACTCACATGCCTTTCATTCGCTAGGGAGCAAGTGTACAGTTTTCTGCAGACATAGGTGATGGACACATCAAGGTGATTCTGCAGATCGAGATGCTGACAGGTCTGGTCCCTTTGGGAGTCTCCAGAAAGGAAACTGTTTCTTATCTTTTCCAATTTCTAGCCCCCGTTGACTCATGGTTACATCATTTCAATCTTTGCTTACTTCCTGTCATCTTCTATTACCACTTTGTTTCTCTCTCTCTCATTCAAACTCAAAGCCCCTTGTGATTATATCATGCCCAACTGGATAATAGAGAACAATCTCCCCATCTCAAAATCCTTAATCACATTCATACTGTTCTTTTTGCCATAGAAGGTAACATATTTATAGGTTTTGAAGATTAGGTCATGGGCATCTTGGGGGCCAATGTTCAGCCTACCACAACTGGTAACTCATGTGCCACTTCAAACAATCCAAAAACAATCTTCTAGTCGTCCTATCTCCTATATTTCATGCTACTGTACCCCAAATCAGCATGTGTGCCAACATCTATCTGTTTGCTCATGCCAGAAACTTGGTACTTATCTTAGATACCTCTCATATTTAATTCATATCCCATCAATGACTAAGCCTTCCTGATTCTTATCCTAATATTTTTTGGATTTTTCTGATTTTCTGAATTTTCACTGTAGTAGTCTCCTAATATGTCTCTGTGCACCCCAGACTTATCCGCACATTCAATCCATCCTCCCAGCAGTAACTACAGTAATCATCTTAAATGTAAACCTAATCATGTTACTCTTTTCAGTAGATTCTGTGGAGCCCTGCCTACTTCTCTAGCTTTGTCTTAAGCTATTCCTTCTCTGATGATTGTGTTCTGGCGAAAATGGCCTTTCAGTTCCTGAAATGCATCAAGCCTCCATTTAACCACAGCACTTTTGTATTTGTTGTTCTCTTTGCCTGAAACGCTTTTCCTCCACTTGTCACTTGGCTAATTCTTACTCTTCAGCTTAAAAGCCACATTTTCAAGGATGCCTTCCTCAGACTCTTAGACTACTTTTGGTTCTCTTGTAATAACTTTTCATAGTTCTGAATTTTTTCTTCAAACACCCATCATAATTCTACTTGTGTAATTATTATATTTTTTATTAATAGACTTCATTTTCTAGAACAGTTTAGGTTTATGGAAAATTTGAGGAAATAGTACAGTGTTCTCATGTATTTCCATCTCCCCAAACACAATTTAACATGTTTTTTTTTTTATCCTCAGCCGAGGACATTTCTTCATTGCTTTTAGAGAGGGTAAGGCAGGAGAGAGGAAGGAAGAGGGTGAAACGTCAATGTGAGAGATAATCATTGACTGGTTGCCTTCCATACAAACCAGAACTGGGGATCACATGAACCCAAACTGAGGATCCTATGTGCCTGGACTGGGGATAAACATCTTGTATCGGTGTTGTATATTTGTTGTAATTAATGAACCAATATTGATACATTATCATTACTAGCAGTACGAGGTCTGTTTGGAAAAAAGTCCAGCCATTGTTAATATAATGAGAACAGTATCATGACATCAATGTAAAGTGGCAGCCAAGGAGAGTGGACTGGAATGCACATGCATAAACAATGACGACTTCACTGTAGCAGTCAGCGGGGGTAGTAGACACTGTTGGGTTAGATGTGTGCTGTGTGGCCGTTGCATTCAATATGACTGTGTACAGCAACAAATCTGCATCAGATTTTGCATTAAGCTTTAACATTCCTCTGTGGAAGCTATTTGGATAATTCAGGAGGCCACAACTATGGGCATCTGGTGATTGGCAGCTTCATCATGACAACACACCTGCTCATGCATCATATCTCATGCAGAGTTTTTTGATGAACCATCAAACCACCCAGGTGACTCAGCCTCCTACAGCCCAGATTTGGCACCCTGAGACTACTGGCTTTTCCTAAAACTAAAACCACCTTCGAAAGGGAACAGATTTCAGACTGTCAGTGAGATTCAGGACAATACAACAGGGCAGCTAATGGCAATTGGGAGAACTGTGTGAGGTCCCAAGGTGCCTACTTTGAAGGGAACTAAGGCATCATTGTCCTATGTACAGTGTTTCTTCTATCTTGTATCTCCTTCAATAAATGTCTCTATTTTTCATAGTACATGGGTAGATACCTTCAAACAGACCTTGTATTAGTATTTATTTATTGTCTATGCAATAATAATTGTCCCGCTTTTTCTCCCTTCTCCCACCTCCACCCAATACCACCCCCTTCCTCTGTCATTCACCCTATCTCATTGTGCGTGTCCATGGGTCATGCACAAATGTTCTTTGGTTAACTACTTCATCTTTCATCCAGTCCCCACCTCCCCCTTCATTATTATTAAATGAAATCCACAGTTTACATCAGTTGTTCAACCAACTCTTGGTGTTGTACACCAAAATGTGTGTAGTGGTATCTCATTATTGTTTTAACTTGCTTTTGAGACTTTTTTAAACACTTATCTGCCATCTTTATATCTTCTTTGGTGAGGTGTCTTCAGATCTTTTACTCATTTTCTTATTGTTGAGGTTTACTTGGTCTTTGAATATTTTGGATAAAAGTCCTTTATCAGATATGTATTTTGCAAATACTTTCTCCTAATTTGTGGCTTGTCTTTTCACTTTTTTAAATCCTCTATGGAGGTCATGCTTTATTAATTTCAGAGCAAGGGTAAGGGAGGGGGGGAGGAGAGAGAGAGAGAGAGAGAGAGAGAAACTTCACTGTATACCCACACCCTAACTGGAGATAGAATCCACAACCTAGGCATGTGCCCTGACTGGGAATCAAGCCCAAGATGGGATGATGCTCCAACCAACTGAACCCCACCAGACAGGGCTGTCTTATTATTTTCTCAAGAGTGTCTTTTCCAGAGCAGAAATTCTAAATTTTAATGAAGTCTTAATTTGTCAATTTTTTCTTTCACTCCATTTTTGGCGTTATATCCAAAACTTATGACCAAACCAAAGGTCACCTAAATTTTCTCCTGTGTTATTTTCAAGAAGTTTTATAGTTTTGCATTTTTAATTTAGTTCTATGATCCATTTCAAGTTAATTTAGTTAAAGGCGTAAGGTCTGTGTCTAGATTCCTTTTTCTTTTTTTTTATTTATGAGTCCAGTTGTTCCAGCACAATTTGTTGGAAAGGCTATCCTTTATCCATTGAATGATTTTACTCTTTTGTCAAAGAACTACTGACTGTAGTTGTGTGAGTCTATTTCTGGTCTTGTGTATTCCATTTTATTAATCCACTTGTCTAGTCCTTTTTCTCAAATCCACATTGTCTTGATTACTGTAGTTTTTATATTAACTTTTGATGTTGGGTCCTGACAGACCTGAGACTTGGTTCCTCTTCTTTGATATCATTTTGGTTTTTCTGGGATTTTTGTCTTTTCATATAAACTTTAGATCAGTCTGTTGATATAAAAAGATGCTTGCTAGGATTTTTACTGAGATTGTGTCAAATCTATCAAGTTGGGAAGAACTGACATTTTGACAATATTGAGTCTTCCTATCCATGAACATGGAATATCTGTCCATTATTTGGATTTTCTTTTATTTCTTTCATCAAAATTTTAATGTTGTTCTCACATAGGTCTTGTATATACTTTGTTATATTTATACCTAAGTACTTCTTTCTTGTGTGCTAATGTGATATTGTGCCTTTAATTTCAAATTCCAGTGGTGCATTGCTGGTATACAGACAGTAGGTTTTTGTATATTAAATTTGTATCCTGCAACCTTGCTATAATTGCTTATTACTTTAAGTTTATTTTTTAAATTTTTTGTCAATTCTTTGCAACTGTCTACATAATCATGTCATCTGTGAAGAAAAATAGTTTGTTTTCTCCTTCCCAATCTGTTGTGTTTTATTTTTTTAATATGTTTTATCAGCTCGAGCTGCTAGACCATGAAGTCTATGAAGGTGAAGTTTTCATCTTATGGTCATCTCTTTTCTGCTCACATTTTTATTAGTTTTACAGATTAAATTATCATAGTACTAAATAGCTAGAAATAAAATGCTTCCAAGTTAATGCTATTTTATATTCTATGTTACTGCATGGTAACTATGACAAACAGGTAACTTGGGTAAATTGTGCCTCAGTTTCTTCGTACGCCAAGGCAGACGAATCTTATAGATTGATCTTAATGACCAAATTAGACTATAAACATCAAGGTCTTAGGAGAGTGCCTAGGACATAGCCCTTTAAGAAACAGTTTTTATACTAGGACACAGCTCTTCTGTGCAAACCTACCCCAAACCTTCAACAGCCAACGAACTTCAGTTCAGATTGACAAAGAGCGATAAAGGCCCAAGTAAACAAGGTGTAGCACAAAGAGGGCTGGAGTTTAGAAGGGTTACTGGGAAGAATGTTTCTGGGCGTGTGGGCGGAGAAGGTAGTAACTACAGTGGTGGAAGTGCCAAGTCGAGCAGAGCAAATCTGAAGATGGATAGTCAGGACTCTTTGTAATTGATGTGTTGGGACCCTGAGCTCAGGCAGTATAGTGAGCAGGTGGTAATGCGCACAAACTACTAGCAGGGTGGAAAAGGTGGCGAGGGTAACGGATGGCTAAGTGGGCGGCTCCATCTCCCCAGTCCCAGGAGTAGCGGTAGGGGCAACCTCACACACAAGGCGTTGCTCACCTCCATCACTCAGCTGCCCTGTTACCATGGGGACGGGTCACCTGACTGGGCGCCAAGCGCTTGCGCAGGCGGAAGGCGGGGGCGGAGCCCTGGCGCGCCTCAAGGGCGGTCTTGCGGTGCGAGCTTTCTTCCCCTCCAGTCTGAACTCAGCGCCGGAGACCGGAGGCAGGGGCGGCAGTGGTGAGCGGTTCCTTGCGGCCTAGGTAAGCCGCCCTTGGGGAGATAAGTGGGGTGTTCCTGTCGCTTCCCGGGCGCGGGGACGAGGGGGGGAGGCGTGGGGACCCCGCGTCACTTAGCGGGGAATGTCTCGGTCACAACCGTTTTCGGGAGGTGGCGGCGGCGACGCCCTCTCAGTGGGCTCCGCGCCCACCGAGCGCCTGGGGTGAAAGTTTGCGTGAGCGGCGCTCTCAGCCCGCTTGGGACCCCGCAGGGTTCCTGGTCCTGACCTGGCCGGGGTTGGGGGACAGGGCTGGGGACCGAGCGCGGCGGTCGGCCCCGGGGCGCCGCCTTTGGTTCCCCCACGCCCCCGCCCCCCGCAGCTCTGGGACTCTTTCTCATTCCGGTTCGTTCCTTTTCCTTCAGAACGGGCCGCCGGCGGTGGTTAGTCGCCCGGGAGCCCCGCATTCCTTGGGGCTGTACTTAATCGCCTTCCGTAGCAAATCCGAACGTCCGGGATTGGGACGGGGGAGGCGGTGTTTGTTGAGGGGGTGGGTCGGGGGAGCCTTGACTTTCTGGAAGGGGGTTGGGGAGAGGCGGTTCTCTGTGCGCCCGATCCCCGAGAAGTTGGCGGAAAGGGAGACCGTTTCCTAGGAGGGTGTGTTCAGAAGGAACTAATCCCTCGAGATCTCATGACTCAGAGCTTTCGTTTCAGGATTTCCTGGTGATAATGGGAAAGTGAAGCATATGGAGGTAAAAAGTTTTCCTCTTGGCTAAGTGGAACTACTTAATCATGAAGCCTTCTAATGTGCCCATTTTTGAAAGGAATTTCTAGGTGTCTGTAGTTTGTATAAGCAACATACACATTTACTGTTATTTCTTCCATTATGTAAGTCCATTACTTAGAACGTGCACTAGTTTACCAAACACTTAACGTGCACTTGCTTCAGAGAAAAAAACAATTGATTAAAAAGGAAAAATGACATTGAAAAACAGCTTCAGTCTGTTAGCTTTATCTGAAATACATGTGATTAATTTAAACTCAAATGTGTCCCCAGTCTTTGGTTTTTCTGTTTGAGATTGTGGGTAACAGTAAAAATTTTTTTTAAATTTTATTTTCTCTGTTACCATCTTATTTCTATAAACTTTTGTGCATAAAGTGGTATGTAAAAATGATAGATCAAATGATTTGTGCCACAGAATAAAAATAAGGAAATGGAATGTCATATAAAAGGTTCAGGAAATAGTTATTGCCTTGATCTAAATATAACTCTGGCAACATTAACTTTTAGTCATGTTTGTGCATTATAAGAAGGAATATAAAAATCGTGACCAAAAGAGGGAGAATTTCTTAACAGCATTCAAGTATACTGTTCAATTAAAAACAAACAAAAACCACTTCCTTAAACTGAGCATGACTCAACTATTTTTTTTTCCTATTTTTACCAGATTTAAGTACTCTTCTTTAGGTGGTAAAGTAAATGCCACGGGTTCCTAAAATGAAAGGTTCCCCCAAACAACTTTTTAAAATACATATGGTAATGGTTATTTTAGCACTTTTAAATTTCTAATTGCTGCAAACATTTTATTTTACATGTATTTAGTTTTTGAGGCTGTAAACAGTAACATGGCTAAAATGTAAGTTGACTAAAAATATAAGTAATAAAAAAGGTATATAGTACAGTTTCCCTTTGAGGTTCTCTAGCCATCAAACTATTCCCTTTGTGTAGGAGCCAAGTTTTATGTTTCTTAGATATCCATCCAGGAATATTGTATATCTATACAAACAAACGTATAAATATATTTCCACCACTTTATTGTGGTAAAATACACGTGCCGTAAAGTTTACCATCGTGACCATTTCGAGGTGTACATAAAGTTCAGTGGTATTAAATATATGTTCATAACTGTACAAACACCACCACCACTGCCACCATCCATCCCCAGAACTCTTTTCAACTTGTAAAATTGAAACTCTGTACCCGTGAAACAGTAGCTTCTCCTTCTCTCTTCCCCCAGCCCCTGGCAACCACTGTTTTACTTTGTGTCTTCATGATTTCGACTAAGTACCTCATATAAGTGGAATCATAGTATTTGTCTTTTTGTGATTGGCTTCTTTCACTTAGTGTATTGTCCTCAAGTTTCATCCATGTAGCATATTGCAGAACTTCCTAATATTTTAAGGCTGAGTAGTATTTTAGTTGTATGTGCGTGCCACAGTTTGCTTATCCATTCATCCTTCCATGGACACTTTGGGTTGCTTCTGTGTGTGAATACTGTGAATAATGCTGCTATGAACATGCATGTATGAATAACCTCTTCAGACCGAGATTTCAGTTCTTTTGGGTATATACCCAGAAGTGTAATTGCTGGGTCATATATGGTAATTCTAATTTTTTGAGAAACTGTCATTCTGTTTTCTACAGCTGCTATATAAATTTACAGTCCCACCAACAGCACAAAGGTTCCATTTCTTCCATGTTGTTACCAACACTTTTTAAAAAAAATCTATTGATTTGAGGGGAGGTGAGGAGGAAAGAGAGAGAGAAAGAAGCATCAATTTATTCGATTTTTTTTTAAACGACTTCATTTGTTGATTCTGCTATGTGCCCAGACCAGGGAACTAACCTGTAACCTTGGTGTATACGGACTACACTCTGAGCTACCCTGCCAGGGGTACTTTTTTTTTTTTTATAGTAGCCATGCTTGTGGATGTGTGGTGGTGTCTCCTACTTTTGATTGCTTTTCCATAATGATTGGTGATGTTGAGTATCTTCATTTCATGTGCTTTGTTGGCCATGTCTTTATCTTCTTGGGAGAAATATCTACTCAAGTTATTTGCCAGTTTTTTTGCTGTTGTTGTTGAGTTTTAGTTCTCTAAATGTTCAGGATATTAATTCCTTAGATATATGATTGCACATATTTTCTCCCATTGTGTGGGTTGTCATTGTACACTGTTGATAGTACATTTTGCTGCACAAAATTGAAAAATTTTCATGAAGTCTAATATGTCTACTTTTTCATTACTTACGCTTTTGGTGTCATATCCAATAAATTATTGCTAAATCCAGCATTGTGAATCTTTTGTAGTATGTTTTCTTCTAAGAGTTTTATTGTTTTAGTCCTTACATTTAGGTTCTTAAATGAATTTTGAGTTAATTTTTTTATATGGTGTTAGGTAAGGGTCCACCTTCATAGTTTTGCATGTGTATGTCCAATTTTTCTAGCATTGTTTGTTGAAAAGACTGTGTTTTCTTCATTAAATGGTCTTGACAACTTTGTCAGAAATCAATATACCCTATATTGGAGGGCTTATCTATCTCTAGGCTTTCTGTTCTGTTCCATTGGTCTGTATGTCTTTATGCTAACACCATACTATTTTGAGTATGTTTTGAAATCAGGAAGTGTGAGTCCTCCAGTCTTGTTCCTTTTCAAAATTGTTTTGGATATTTGGGGTGCTTTGAGATTCCATATGAATTTTAGGATGGGTTTTTCTATTTCTGAAAAAAAGTCATTAGATTTTGATAGGGATTGCATTGAATCTGCAAATTGCTTTGGATGGTATTATTTTAACAATATTAAGCCTTAATTGATGAACATGGGATGTACTTACAATTTATTTATATCTTTTTAAATTTTCTCATCATCGTTTTATAGATTTTATCATATAGTTCTTTCACCTCTTTGGTTAAATTCCTAAGTATTTTATTTTTTGATGGAATCTTTTTGGAATTTCCTTTTTAGATTCTTCATTGTTATGTATAAAAATGCAACTGATTTTGTGTGTTGACTGAATCCTGCTGAATTTGTTTATTAGTTCTGACAGCTCTTTTTTTTTTTTTTTTTGGTGGCATGTAGGGTTTCCAAACCCTAAACATAATAAGATGATGTTTAGTCAGATAATTTTACTTCTTTCCTATGTGGATGCCTTTATTTCTCCCCTCCCTCCCTCACTAATTGCTGGGACTAGAACCCTGTTGCATAGAAGTGGTGAATGTGGGCCTCCTTGCGTTGTTCCTGATCTTAGACTAAGAAAAATGTTCAGTCTTTCACCATTGTGTGATGTTTGCCATGTATTTTTCATATATGGCTTTTATTATGTGGAAGAAGTTTCCCTCTATTTGTATATTGTTGAGTGTTTTCATCATAAAAGATTGCTGAGTTTTATCAAGTGCTATTTCTGCATCTGTTGAGATGATCATGTGTTTTTTTTCTCTTCCTTTTGTTGTTGGCTACACATTACTTTGACCAATTTTCCTATCTTGAACCATCCTGGTATTCCAGGAGTAAATCCCTATTTCCTAAAGGTATATCTCTATATAATCCTTTTAACATGCTGTCCAATTCTGTTTGCAGGTGTTTTGTTACGATTTTTGCATCAGTGTTCATGAGGGATGTTGGTCTATAGTATTTTTTCTTGTAGAACCTTAGTCTAGCCTTGGTATCAGGGTGTAATGGCTGTCCTCATAGAATGAGTTAGCAAAGATTTGAGGGGGATAGCTATTAATTCTTTTTTAAATGTTTAGTAGAGCTCACCAGTGATCAGGTCCAGGGCTTTTCTTTGTTGGTAGATTGTGATACTGATTCCATCTGTTTACTAGTTACAGATCTATTCATATTTTCTGTTTCTTTGTGATTTAATCTGGGTAGGTTTGGTGTTTCTAGGAATTTGTCCATTTCATCTAGGTTATGCAGTTTTTTTGGCATATAGTTGCTCATAGTACTCTGTAATCCCTTGATTTCTGTAGTGTCAGTGTAAATTTACCGCTTTCATTTCTGATTTTAGTATTTTGAGTTTTCTCTTTTGGTGTCTTAGTCCATCTAGCTAAAGATTTGTCACTTGTGTTGACAGGCTTTGGTTTCATCACTTTTCTTTATTTTTTTTTTTGCAGTTTTCTATTTCAATTATCTTTGTTCTAACCTTTATTTCCTTATTTCTGCTAGCTTTGGACTTAGTTTGTAGTCTTTTTCTAATTACTTAGGCTCCCCCCTTTTAACATAAATGTTAGCGTGTTTTACTGTGCACTGCTCTAAATCATGCTTGCTTTTTCACTTAATGATAATGTTCTGAACCTCTTTCAGTATTAGTATGTATGGAACTTCCTCCTCTATTTCATGTGGTCTGCTGTTATAGTCAGTGCTTCAGTCAATAAACTTTTACATCTGTCACTTTTTATGTGCACATATATTTGTAGGCTAAAGACCTGAAGTGGTATGACTGGGTTGTAGGGTACCTGCATTTATAATTTAGGCTGATACTGCAACTCTCTCTATGGAAATTGTTCTACTTTACACTTTCACTAGTAGTGTGTAAGCGTTTCTCAAAGTGTTAAGATCTGGGAGTGTTGTCAAACTTTGGATTTTTACCAGTCCAATAAGTGTGAAACAGTCTCTTTTAGATAAGAAGAAATTATTCTACTTAATGTGGACTTTATATGGCCATATTTCTCAGTGGCTTATCAGAATCTCCGTGGATGTTGATTAAAAAGAAGAGTTTCTGTGTTCTTCAAGAAATGTGTGTCAGCCTGGGAACTATTTTTAACTAGCTCCCAGGTAATTCTGCTCTGATGATCACATAAGTTTGAGAAACATTGCCCTTGGCAGACTGCCTAGGGCTTTATCTCAGAGTAGGCATGTTCCTTGACCCCATATGCGAACCATCTGGAATGATTATTAATCCTTAGTCCTCAAAACAGTCATCACTCTCTACCATTGGGGCCCAGTGAACATCGTTTGTTATTTTTTATATTTTAGGCCATTTTATGAATGATTTTGTGGAAGTGAAGATAAAGGAGTAGTTAAAAAATTAGTAAAGTTTGAACATAAGTCCAAATGTTTATTATAAATTTTCTGATTTTAAAGGTATAAATAGCTGAAATGGGCAACATCTTTGAGTACAACTAATTGCTCAGCTGTCATGCATAAATTTGGAACATATACATTATGTAAATATTGTTCCAAATTTCAAATACATCTCTGATATTTTCTAGCTTATTATTACTTTTGGTTCTTTATGCATTTGGTTGTCAAAATACAATACTGAGACCTATTCAATTGTATACTTTAAAAGAATAATTTTATGGTATATGAAATATATCCATTTAGAAATGTTATTATTGAGCATCTAACCAAGAGACAGAAACCATATAGTAATACTAGAACTTTCTAATTACAATTCTAATTACTAGAATTGTTAACTGTACATGACTGAAGACACAGATTGGCTAGTAAGATTAAAGAGAATTTTAATGAATACAGGAAGAGCAGACAGATTTAGTGAGTATCTACTAAACCCAGGGCTGAGAGAGAGTGTCCCAGCCCAGGAAGACGCTACCCTTCTCCTGTGTCTGAGATCCAGGCCTTGGATAGAGTACAGCCATCACTCAGTGGGTGGTAAACTTGCTTATGTAACTTACTGGAAATTGTCCCTTTAAGTAAATGGGGGAGGCTATTCACAGGGAGGTGCTATAAGGTACTTGAGGGTATGCTAGGGAAAGCTACTCAGTGTGGGAAGTGCTTTGCTGGTTGCACCATGCTGGCATCACTTCCCAGTAAGTGATACGGGCTGGGGAGCTGGGTGCTTAAGAAGCTGCTCCCTGCTGCAGGAAGATGCTAGAGACGCAGGTACTGCAGGAGCCTGGCTGGAGGAAAATCTCTTTCTCCAGTGTATCTCCATCACCCTTTACTGACAACGCCTAACATCTTGCCAGCTGGCAAAAGAGCAATTACATAAATTTTCACAGAGCAGCCAATAATGGGTAGATTTGGAGATGAGAAGTAATAAACTAATAACTAGCTCAAGAATCATTGTTAAACCCTATACAGTTTAGGATATATTGTTATCCTGGGTTTAAAGAAAGTACCAGGTATTCATCTTGAAATAGCTAAACAAAATTTTAAAGTATATATCCTTGTATTACTTTAAGAAAATTGTTTTAAACTACTACAAAAAACAATTCATGGTGACTAAAAGAATATTGAACACTGTAGAAATATTTAAAACATAAAAATTTCCCTCTTATGCTTTGGGCCTTTACTATCTATTTCATTCATGTGTCCTGAAGATAAAATTATTATTAATGGTTGGAGTACAGTATATTGTTTTTTGTATGTACAGTTGACCCTTGAACAACGGGAAGGTTAGGGGCACCAACCACTCTTGTAGTCGAAATCTGAGTTTAACTTAAGTTGGCCTGCTGCATACTAAGTTTCCTAACTACAGATGGAAATACAAGTTGACCCTTGAAAGATCAACTATACCTATATTTGCGTATTGGGGTGGGCAAAAGTAGGTTTATAGTTGTATTTTATTAATATAGTAATAATGCAAGAATAGACGGTTTTTGTGTACTCACAACAGTGAACCTGCTTTTGCCCACTCTGTCTCTCTGTGTGTGTGTGTGTGTGTGTGTGTGTGTGTGTGTGTGTGTATGCATTTCTCCCTAGTGAGAGAGGTTTTATAGATAGATAAGCTAGGAGAAGTAACATCCCCATTCTTTTCGATTTTCTAAACTTTTGAAATGAAGTGACTTTGATTTGAAGGGAAGTTAAAAGTCTCTAGTGGATGTAGTTTGATAGTTGGGATAAGGGAGGGAGAATGAGTTTGGTAGCCATTAATCAACAATTTTTATATAACCTAGATGTTCATATTTTCCCATGTGTTTTGCAGTTTAAATGTATTGTGTTAAATGTTTACACTTGTTTATGTGTATGTTGCTGGTTATGGATACTATTTAAATTTCAGTGAAACATGAATCACAAATTCTTTTTTAAAGTATATTGTATTGATTATAAAATATGATTGTTACAGTTGTCCCACTTTTTCCTCCCTTTATTCCCCTCTGCCTGGTACCCTCATTCACCCCAGCATTCCCTCCACTCTTAATTCATGCCCGTTGGTCATGCATGTATGCTTTTTGGCTTCTCCATTTCCTATTCTTAAGAGTGGAGGGAATGAGGGTATACTATTCTTAACCTCCCCCTGTGTATTTTGTACCTACCAATTAAGCTTTTTATTCCCTGTACCTTTTCCCCCATTCCCCCTCTCCCTCCCCACTGATAACCCTCCATGTGATCTCCATTTCTGTGACTATGTTCCTGTTCTAGTTATTTGTTTAGTTTTTGTTTTTGTTTTAGGTTCAGTCCATTGATAATTGTGAGTTTGTTGTCATTTTACTGTTCATACTTTTTATCTTTTTTTCTTATTAGATAAGTCCCTTTAACATTTCCTATAATAAGGGCTTGGTGTTGATGAACTCCTTTAACTTGACTTTATCTGGGAAGCACTTTCTCTGCCCTTCCATTCTAAATGGTAGCTTTGCTAGATAGAGTAATCTTGGATGTAGGCCCTTGTTTTCCATAACTTTGAATACTTTTTTCTGGCCCCTTCTTGCCTATAAGTTTTCTTTGGAGAAGTCATCTGATAGTCTTATGGGAACTCCTTTTAGGTAACTGTCTCCTCTTCTCTTGCTGCTTTTAAGATTTTCTTTTTATCTTTAATCTTAGGTAATGTAATTATGATGTACCTTCATGTTTACTTTTTTGGGTTCAAGTACTTGGGGCTCTCTGAGCTTCCTGGACTTAATGTCTATTTCCTTTGCGACACTGGGGTTTTCTTTCATTATTTTTTCAAATAAGTTTTCAATTTCTTGCTTTTTCTCTTTTCCTTCTGGCATCCCTATGATTCAGATGTTGGAACATTTAAAGTTGTCCCAGAGGTTCCTAAGCCTCTCCTCATTTTTTTGAATTCCTGTTTCTTTATTCTGATTGAAAGTTATATCTTCCTTCTGGTCCAAACCATTGATCTGAGTCCCAGTTTCCTTCCCTTTACTTTTGGTTCCCTGTATCTTTCTTTATTTCACTTTGTATAGCCTTGGTTTCTTACTTTGTTTTGCGGCTCTACTCAACCATTCCTGTGAGCATTCTGATTAACAGTGTTTTGAACTCAACATCTGATAGATTGGCTCTCTCCTTGTCGCCTAGTTCTGTTCTTTCATTTGGGCCTTTTTTTTTTTTTTTGGTCTTGGCAGACCTGTTACATTGTAAGGGGTGGAGCCTTCGGTATTCTTTAGGGGGAGGCAACCCACATCCTAGGGGCCAGAGAGGGAACAATGCTGCTTGACCAGCTCTCCCCCCGGGTTTCAGTCACTTCCTCCTCTACCCACAAGTGAATTGTCCCTTTCAGGTGCTGCCCTGGTGCTGATTCCCAGGTGCTTGGGTTTGTGTATGTTCTAGGACCCCATGGGCCCCTTCAGCAGACTCTCCCATGACCGGCATTTTTGCCCTTGGCAGCAACCCCCACAGGTTTTTATTAGCCAGAGGTTTTGAGACTTTAGATCCCTGCACTGGAACCCTGGGTTGCACGGACTGTCTCATACCCTAGTTGTTCCTCCCTATTGATCTGCACCAAATGTGGGACCAGCTAGTCCACCATTGCTACCTTGCCCTTTGGATCCGCCATCCTCTGCCTTGCCGCGTGTCCTGTTTGCCCCTCCTACCAGTCTGGATGAATGTTTAACTCCTTGGTTGTCGGACTTCCATATATTTCAATGTTCTGGCAATTCTGATTGTTTTTTTGTTTTTAAATTAGTTGTTATCCTTCCTTGGGATGTGTGAGGAAGTGAAGTATATCTACCCACGCCTCCATCTTGGCCAGAACCTCCTGAATCACAGAAATTCTTTTTTTCTTTCCTTAGAAAAGTCCTGCAAAAATGTCTCTATACCCATCTCTTGAAGATTTGAAGGTAGACAAAGTAATTCAGGTACGTTTAAGTTAAATACTACTGCTTCACTCCCCGGCCACCCAATACACAATGCCATACATTTTAGTTACAGGTAAAGTGAAGCAAGAACCTTAACTAGATAGATTTGCTCACTTTTGTACATCATACACTTTTTTAAATTTATTAATTGCAGACTAAAAAGTTATAGAAAAGCCAGTGTTTCCTTTTCATTTTACAATGAATTAATGGGTACAGGATATTATTTCTTTGAAACTGTACTTAAACTATTCAATGATAGCTAGATTTTATGTCTGGAATTTAATTACAACATATATAAGTTGGTAAAATGCACTCTAATTTTTTGATGTCCTAGTTTTATTTAAAATTAAAATGTTGTCTTTTGGGATCTTCAACTTTGTATCTCTGCCTTCTCTTGGAAGTTAAAAATTACAGAAATAGTGAAGCGTACATGGTGCTTATAGAAGAGTAGTCGTCATGTGAAAGCATGAGGAAAGTGTAGGGATTTATTTTCTTTCAGATGTAAGCAGCAGACATTTCACATGTTCATACTCTAAATGATTATTAGAGATTACAGTATGTCTCATCTCAGTAAGTCAGAAACTTTTTGGGGTCCTTCATGTAAGTATTAGCTCTGGAGACATGTTTCTGCTTAAGAAGGTTGGGTGTTGGGATCAGGTCTTGCCATTTTGTAAATCTTTAATATGCATTTTAACCAAATATAACCTGTAGTATTTAATGAATCCACCTTGATTCCATTTTACTTTAAATTTTGATGTCCTGTAAAGTTAGAATTTTTCAGCTGTTGTTTATTCTTTTAATTTTGCAGCATAAATCTAACTCTGTCTTGTACTTGTTTGTTTCTAAAGTCTTTTTAATATGATGAAATTCTTTCTTGAGTTCGGTGCTTAAAAATATATTACTCTAAAGATGATTTCACTTGAGGCCTTGACCTCAGTTTATTCTGAGATTTACTTAATAATTATTTAATAAGCATAAAAGGTTTATTTCAAATTTGTGAGAAGTAAACAACTTTAAGAATACAAATGTTTTTAGATGAAATGTTGGCCTTTTTAGGGTGAAACCCCCCAGAAGTAATAGTAACAAATAGGTGGCTGGAGTTGTTATTAACCTTGTAGTAATGATTGGTTACATATTGAGAGGAGATCAGTGAACACACACTTTGCACCATAGATCCACTGAGGACATTAAAATAAGGTATGTGAAATATCTGAAATGTATTGTTAAGCTGCCAAGGCTTTGGTGCCTCACAGTTTTAAGTGGCCTGTTCAGTCATCTTAAATGTTCTATCACTTTTTTCTTTAATGTTTTCTCATGTGGTTCTTATTTCCACAAAGTTCATTTGAACAAACACATTTGCTTTTTAAAGAATTTATCTCAAATATTTAGCCCTCAAGAATAACAATTAAGCCATTAATGACATCAGAGCACTAAGGAATAAGGATTTGCAGGTGGGTTTGAAACAGTGACTACCATATATTTTGCTGTGTAGAATGTGCTCCCATGTTTTTGTGTGCATTATACATGGGGATTATTATACCCCCCAGTATATCCATGGTATATGATCATTATACCCACGTGTAATACACATCCTTATTTTTCCCTCAAAAAATTTGGGCAAAATGTGCATTATACATGGCAAAATATGATAATTTCTGTTTTTATCATTTTTGTTCATTTTTAAGGAATTGAATTTTTGAATTAACCATAGTTGACTTTAAGCAGAGGTTTTTGATTTTGAAAATAGAAAAGGAAAGAGTTGATATTGACAAACGTTGGATTGGAAAATAGAGAGGGCTAGTTGACATTAGGCTTACCTCTTTAAGGAGAAGCCTAATGTAAAGAAATTACATGGACATTTCCATTAGAAGACCTTTTATGTTTTGAGCAAAAAGCTAGCTGCGCAGAGATATAACAATGAGTAAAAGGGGAATACAGGTGTTTTTGCTTGTTTCGTTTTTCTTAAATTTTCACTGGATTTAACAGTATTCCTGGCTACTAAAGTCTTGGGCTATGTGTGTACCTGTGTGTGTAGTTAATTTTACACAGTAGTTGATGTAGTTGATTCTTAGGTTTATTTTTGTTCTTGAGATGTCGCTGCAAAGATGATATTTATTTTCTAATCCTGGCTTTTTACACAACAGCTAAGCTAAATGCAGCAGTGTGAACTGGCAGTTCATATATTGTAAACGGTTTTACAATATTCGTTACAAATCCTTAACAGGAGCCTTTGGTGGCTGTACCTATGCAAAATAAGCTTTTAAAAAACAATGCTCTAGAGACCCAGTGCTCATCAGTTTTCTAATGCAGTGAGCAGAGGTTGGAAGTATTGGCTCTAGGAGCTTGGTCTCTTCTCTCCACTTGTTTTCTGTAGTGGCAGAAACAGCATGCCCCAGCAGTAACTGTGTGCTTCTTGGGTACTTCCCCCTTCCCCCTTTTTTATAGTTTGAGATGTCAAATAAGTGTGAAACAATTTGCTGCATATAATGACTCATAGTCCTTAAGCCCTTATTGTATCATCTTTCTTCTGTTACTCTTATTTGATTACATAATAAAGATATATCTAGTTGCAGAGAACTTTCTGTGTGTATTCTTGCTTCAGTGTTCCTTGGATAAGAATGATAGCAATGAATGAAAGAATAAGAAATAATACCAATCTAAAAAGGAATAGCGTTTAAAATTAATAAATTCTATCTTTTAGAGTAGTTTTAGGTTCAGAGCAAAATTAAATGGGGAGTACGAAGAGTTCCCATTTTACTTCCCCCTCTGTACACAATGCACCTATTTGTGATTATGTAAAGAGTGGTTAGTAGAGGTAGGTCATACACTTCAGTGTTAACCTTGTCCAAATGACATGGCTACTTCAGAAACTCAGATCTATCTGTAAAGGAGAAAGAATTTCCATCAGTGGAATACTTACTACAATGTGGGCTGTGTGGGCAGCCCGGAGAGGAATTCCCAGTGTATGTGAACATGAGTAACATTGATGTCATATAATGTTATTAGAATTATTTGGGCAAGTTTAACAATTATAAATTATACTGCCTTTTAGTTTTTTTATGTCAGTGATAAAGTATGCATTTTGCATACTTTGTAATGTTTCTGTATTTAGTATATCTAGCTGCTTCTTATACTTGCTAAAATGAAGATAAAAGTTTCAGTGGCATATGCTAAAAGAGCAAAATAAATATTAGCAACTTATTAAATATTTAAATTTGTAGGTATTTTTCTGATATGTGGCTTTTATATGAATATGGTTGAGCTTTTTTCTTATGCAAATAAAATATTTTTAAATTAATTACTGAAAGAATAATGAAAATATAAATTGGGTGGCTGTGTATTTTATAATGCATTTTGCAAATATTACTTTTAATTTGCAGCAGCACTATGAAATATTGGTTGTAAGATATGTGGAATGGTACTTAGTCAAGTTTTATGTAATAATGCTAAATATTTAGAATATGAAAAATATTTTTGATTTGCAGATTTTTTTTGAAAGCTATATTGCTGAAATATTTGAAATTAAACTTCCTTGAGTACAACTTCAGTGTTTTAGTTTCTTTGTGGATGTACTGAATTTAACATGTAAGAATTTTAAGTACATATATAACATTATTGTTAGAATTTTCTTTTCTTTTTCAGGCTCAAAGTGCCTTTTCTGCAAATCCTGCCAATCCAGCAATTTTGTCTGAAGCATCTGCTCCCATCTCTCAAGATGGAAGTAGGTTTATACTTTGGGTTCATTCTCCTTGGACAGAATCTTTAAGCATTCTTTTGAAAAAATAAGGAATCCAAGAATTTAAAAGTTTTATGCAGCATAAAATTGGTGGTTTAAATCTCTAGTAGTAGGAAGAAAAAATGTTTACTTCAAAACCTAAGCCTTTAATTAAGAAAGCGAGCTATGAATATGAAGATATGTTTTATGGCTTAATGAAAATTAATTACATTAAATTTTAGCCCTCATAAGTTCCTAACTTAACATTTATTCATACATGTGAACTGTGCCCATACTGCGACTGTTGAACTTCTGAACTGTCCTCTCTGTGAGGCATGGGGAGTAGTTGCAATTTCCAGCTGCCTCCCTTTGGGGACCTTCCCAAATCCTGGAATCTACCCAGTCTCCATATCCTTTGCTTTGATTCCCTTCTACGTTCATTCAGGAGACAGCCCCTAAATATGACATGACACAACAGGATGTTAAATAAGTTTTTGTGGCCTCTCCTAACTATTTAAAACCTTGTTCTTCTGGAAAATCCATTTTAAGTCAAAAGTAAATCATATAGAGAGTTTTTGGAAATAGTGCCAAACTCTACTACTAAGTTAAATACTGTTAATGTTTAAATATACTATTTCCAAGGGTTCATTGAAATGTGGTTAACATTCTTAAAATGATGTGACACTAAATAAATTTAGTCTTTTTTTTTATTGTAGTCAGAAGAGTCATTAAATAGCCATGTTTATTAAATGAGTTTTAAAGTAGCTGCCTTGACAGTAGATATTTCAGTCAGTTCTATATTGGAAAATCAGTGGTTCACAAAATTGCTAATCAAGTCAGTTTATTTTAAGAAAAGGTTAAGGTAAGATACTTTATTTGGGATACTATATTTGAGTTGTTAGAGGTCTGAGATTATTAACACATGTAGAAGCCTGTTATGACAACAGTTTTCATTTTGAATATTCTACCAATGTTTTTCTTCTTTATTCATTCATTTATTTGTATTAGATCTCTATCCTAGATTGTATCCGGAGCTTTTTCAGTACATGGGCCTGAGTTTAAATGAAGAAGAAATACATGCAAATATGGGCATGGTCCCTGGAGTACCAGCTCAGGGGGTATGTAGAGTGTAATTAATTTTGAATTATAGAAACCATACATTACACATAAATACAGGTTCTCTTTGTGGCTAACTTAAAATTTATAACTTTAGCATTGACTTCTCAGAAATTTTTGACTCGTTTCTGAATATTCTAAGTAGTCCAATTCCTTTGTGCTCTTACCACTTTTCTAATTTATTAGGAGTTAAAAATTCAGATGCCTTCGACTCCTCCATTCTCCTTTGTCTTCTGCACCGTGTTTCTTGTATTCATTTTATCTGTTCCTGTTGTACCGTAACCCTACTCAGAGTTTCTGTACTTCTGACCTAGATTGCTTCAGCAGTCTCATGCATTTCTTCTGGTAACTTCTTACAGCAAACAGCACTAAGCTGCGGCTTGACTAATCATGGTGAAGTATAGGTCTGTAATACTTTCTGCTCATGATTTTTTAACGTTTTGAGATCTAATGTTCCTTTTAACTAGACCCCAAATTCTAATCTTAAATATGTTGTATCACGAGTTTTATTAAGGTCATTGTCACAAGACCATAGCACTTTATGGCACTATTACAATTATAGTTAAATACTTACTTTATGAAGACAGGATCCATGTCTAGCTTGTTGCCATAACCCCAGTGCCTAATAAAGTAACTGATATTTTGTATTTATTTACCAAATAGTTATTAAAAACTTGGCTTGTATCAGGGTTCATTTGGAAAAATAAATCACAGTAGATATTTTAACAGATAATTTAAGAAATTAAAGAGGTTGAAGACTTGAAAAAAAAGCAAAAATGAAATACAATTGTAGCATAGGGAAGAAATGGGAGTTATTAGAATGTAGAAGTGTGGGGGAAGAACTCCAGGGAGCAGGGCTTCAGAACTTGGAGGAGGCCACTCCACTGACGGTGCTGGTACCTCTGAGGGGTTGCTGTGAGGCTGGTTCTGGGCGTGTCAGTAAGAGCTGGAGAATAGAATTAACTGCTGCCAGCAGGGTTAAGGGCTATGCGCAGGCACTGCTGACAGGAACCAGAAGCAAACAAGAAGGAGCAAGGCACTTGTCCCCCTCCAGCCTTCCTGTCCCCCTCTAAGTGTCTCATGTGGTGCATGCTAACCAGAAACCTGTTGGCAAAGGAACATGTAATTTGCACAGTTCAACCCCAGCATCACCAAGTAGAGTCTAGAAGGGTGAGTTTGGAGCTGTCAATAATTACCATGAATTCTGAATGAAAAATTTGCAACATGGGTGTATGTGTAACTGAGGTTCCTCTTTCCCTATGGTTGCCTCTCTGAATGTCCCAACTTTTAGGTATGTGAGACCTTTTTTGACAGATTCCAATTAAATCTTGTTTAAGCTCTTCCCTCACTGACCTTTTGGTTGAAGAAAAGGCCCATTTAAGATAAGAAACCAGTTAGGTCCAGAAAACTCGAAATATGGTACCTGACACGAGTCCCTGCTATTCTAGGGCAGTCTCGTTTGTGCCCGTTGCTGGTTGATCCATAGCTTTTTATTAAAGGGGTTGAGAAATAATATTTGACTGTCCAGTGTGCCAGTGGCATTATGAGGTGAGAAGTTTGCCCTCTTTTGTAGAAACTCTGAAAGGATAAGTAGATTGCTAAAGATCAGACCATATAAAAGAACCCTCTGGAAAATGTTGCATAAGCTTCACAAGTATGATATGGCTGTTAAGTTCAAAGATCAGCATTTGAGTTGAAAAGCCGAAGCACGTGTGAAACAAATGGCACTGAATTTAGAAGGCAGCCAGTAGAGTCACTGAATCTGTTGCAAATGATAAACCTGGGGATAAGTTACCCGAGGAATTGGTAAATAAAAGCAGGGTCATTTTTGCATAAGTTGAATGAGTATATTTGTTATTAATCATGTAAAAATTTTTTATCACCTAGAATGTTTATAAATATGTATTGTGTATCTTTTGGCAGCAGTTGGTAGCACGACCCTCTAGCATGAACTATATGGTGGCTCCTGTAACTGGTAATGATGCTGGAATTCGTAGAGCAGAAATTAAGCAAGGGATTCGCGAAGTTATTTTGTGTAAGGATCAAGATGGAAAAATTGGGCTCAGGCTCAAATCAGTAGATAATGTAAGTATTTTTCATGTCTATTTGAATTTGTCCAAATAGCTTGTTAGGATATCAAGTGAGCAGTGTTAGAATGAAGTACATTAATAAACTATAATGGTGCATCTATAATTGGGAATACTTTAAATCTGCTAACTTAAGTTTTTTCCACTTGGAAATGTCCTATTCTGAAGAGGCAGAGTGGGGACTTCCATTACCTTAATGAATTTTTCTTATTTTTTGAGTCCTCTTTCTGTAATAAAGTTCGCTGGTCTGCATATATTATAACATAGTTTATACAGATAGAATTCTGGATTGAAATAGGGCAACAAATGTGGAAGGCAAGAAAAAACTGACCATTGAAAATCAATGGTCTTATGAGTGTTTTTAAACTGAAGGATGACCATTTAAGTTGTAGTTTTGCAGTTTTGTTATTTCCATCCTTCATTTTGAATTTAATAGGTAATTTTCTGAGCAAAGGTGACTTTTTAATTAGGGTAAGTCAGCCATTACTTTACCTTTATAATTACTTCCTGTCTCCCTTTAACCATACTGATGAAATCAAACAGGGCTACTCTCAGAAGAAGCATTCAGGATTGGTAAGGACTTGACAAGTCTTGACCACAATTCATGATTTTAGGCATTGCCTTATTGGATTCTTTTTTAGTCCTGAGGTCTCAGCTCAGTGTTTCCAACCTTTTCACATAGTAAATAATGAGTGTGGCACACTGTGGTAAGTGGCTGAGGCTGACCTTGGTAGGAAGCCCCAACCCCGCCCTCCTATCCAGGGGGCTGAGGGCATCAGTGTCTTTGCAAACTTGTAGCTTATTCATAGACACATCAGCATGTTCCTTTAGGAAGCTTTGACTTTGCTGTTTCCCTTCCTCTTCAGTGAATAGAGTACTTGCTGCCCTTTGTGCCAGGGTTTCTGTTCCCCTCCTTCCTCTGTCCTAAAGAGACAAGATGCTCTTCATAGGCTCCTGTTCCCCATTGCAGCTATCTTTGGTGGATTTGTCCATCTGGCCAAAGCCCAGTGGTCATAGCACTTCACAGGATGCTGGCCAGCTTTCCTGTGCCGCCCTAAACTGAAGTAGTAGACACATGACAGCAGTCATGTCTGACCTGTTGAGATGGCAGAAAGGGTTTAGCCTTGTAGATGCTTTCTCACTTTATCAGGTTTGTTCTTTATACTTATTTTTATTTTATTCAACATCTGAGATTGAGTACATATAAGTAAAAGTATCTTAGTTAAATGTACTTGAGTTTTTTGTATGTATTCCACAGTGGATTCTTTATAATAACTGGAGTTGAATGTGCCCATATTTTTACATTGTTAAATAAATCTACTCTTACTTGGTTATGAATAATTTAGCAAATGGGGAAAAGAATCTGTCAGCTCAAAGGGTAGAGTTATGACCTTAAACTATCATTTTTTAAACTGTAAATCACGAAACTTCTAACACTTGACTTACTGTCCCTGTAAATAATGGTCATGTGGCTAATACCCATTCAGTATTGTCAGACTCGTAGAAGCTTAGTTATGATAGTAATCCTATTTTATTTTCCTTAATCTTTTTATTCCAAGATGAAGGGAGTGATTAAGGTTGGGCAGATGGCTCATGATTTGAGATATAAATTACTACTGAGATCTTAGCTTTTTTTTTTGGCCTTATTTCTTGGGATTCTTGCCTTGGTAAAATTTTCTATTTCTTTTTTTAGGGGCAGTGACATATGTACTCATGTAATTTTAAAAAATTACCAGAGTAGATTACTTACCTAAATATTGGGTTCCTAATTTTCTGCTATTTTAAAACTGTATCATAACAAAGTTAAATGACCAAAGTTATTTTCTTATTCTCTAGGGTATATTTGTTCAGCTAGTTCAGGCAAATTCTCCAGCCTCATTGGTTGGTCTGAGATTCGGGGACCAAGTACTCCAGATCAACGGGGAAAACTGTGCAGGCTGGAGCTCTGATAAAGCACACAAGGTGCTCAAACAGGCTTTCGGAGAGAAGATCACTATGACTATTCGTGACAGGTAAGCTTGAACAGTTCAGATGGAAATTCAAGGCCAGTTTCCCATTTCCTGGGGCTTTTTAGATTCTGTGAATATCGTAATTTGTGGTAGAAGATAATCATGTTATAGATGAGGCTTAAGAGTCTTTAAAATGTGTGGTGTAGATTTTTCTTAAATAGTTTGATTTTTAAAAAATACATTATGGTTTTGCATAGAAATTCATCCTAAGTTACTTTCCCTTTTTAATCTGTTTCTCTAAAAAACTCAGAATATACATTGGAAAAGTAACTAAGCCACATGGTGTCTCTGGGCTCACTTGCCAATTTATTGCTCACACATACAGTCTAGGGAGGAAGTGCCAGGGTCCCTGTAGAACTGCGAGGACATATGAGCTCTAAAAACAAGTCAAGTTTTTGGGGTGGTTATGAAAGTTGTCCACGTGGGCAGAAGGGACATTTTACTTAGCAGCTAGTTCGTTCATAACTTAACACATTTAGCACCTAGAATACAGGCCTCCATTTATTTTCTTGCCCTGGCCCTCACTAGTGTTAAGGGTGTACCTGTGTCATACTGTTACAGTTAGCTTTTGGGTTTTATTCTTCTCAGTTAAACTTTTTACTTATGTGTTTCTAGTTTCTCAAATGTGGTAGATATTTAGTAAACATTGTATAGACAAACGCCATTTTTGCTTCATATGTAAGGAAGAATAATGTGGGCTGACAGGAAGCTAAGACTGTTCTGAATTTTCTAAAAACAAGTTTATCACAAAACCCATAATGACCTGACAGCGGAATTACAGAGAGTGGAGCAGGCGTAACGGGCACGGTAGCTTCTCAGAGTGGATAGGGGGCTGCCTTGTCATCATAGTCACATGTCTTCCTTTCTAAAAGGAACTTTGTAGAAGCCAGTTAAGTCTTTGATACTTCAAAGAAGGAAGTCTTGATTAATAATTTAGGCAAACCATAATGGATAAATTAAAAAAGATACAGTTGACCCTTGAACATGGGTTCGAACTGCACAGGTCCACTTACACATGGGTTTACTTAATATGCAGACCCATGCAGTTCGTTGTATAACAGTCAGCTGTTTTGAGCTGCTGTTGGGAATCTGCAAATGTGGAGGGCCAATTACTGTTCAAGTTACGTGGAGTCAGAAGTTCTGTGCAGACTTTTGACGGCACGGGGGTCAGTGCTCCTCATCCCTTGCATTGTTGAAGGGTCAACTGTAATCTTTCACGCTAAGATGTTCTGTCAGTGTGCAATATTATGGCCATTCTTAGTTGCTCTTACTAGAATTAATAGCATCTAATATGGCAGAAGTCCATGAAAATATTTACTACGGAATTTTTAATTGAACCCATTATGTTTATAGGCCCTTTGAACGCACCATTACTATGCATAAGGATAGTACTGGACATGTTGGTTTTATCTTTAAAAATGGAAAAATAACATCCATAGTAAAAGACAGTTCTGCAGCCAGAAATGGTCTTCTCACAGAACATAACATCTGTGAAATTAATGGACAGAATGTCATTGGATTGAAGGTAAGGAATGGAACTTGCATCTTGTTCTGCTGGTTTTATTTTTAGCAAATGTCTGTTTCATTTATCTGTTTCGGTTGTGTTGTTTTCATATTGAGTTCCAAAATGTAGAAATACAGTGGAGAGGTGAATCATGTGGGACCTGGGGCTCTGCTGTGTTCTCTGCAAGCTGTACTCTGAGAAGAAAGGAATTATTGGGTTGGCTAAAAAGTTTGTTTGGTTTTTCCTATAAGGTGGCTCCAGTACTTAGTTGTTTTTGACTTCATTTGAAACAATTTTGTTGAATTGTATTGTGACAGCTGTCATATCAGTGTGCATTAAAAAAGAAACTTGGTGAATTTTTGTGTAGTCATTTTAATACTAAAGATGGAATAAGCAATGTTTTCAGCATATTATGCTTTATTATTTCAAGAAAGGTACAAAAGGTACAGATGCAAAAACTGAAACAACAGATTTGTGCAGTGTATGGAGAAGGTACTGTGACTGGGTGTGTCAAAGTGCTTGGTGAAGTTTCTTGCTGGACCATGCTTCACTGTCAGGTAGATGAGTTCAAGTCAATAGGGATCAGCTTGAGACATTGAGAACTATCAACTCTATACCATGGAGGAGATAGCTATATACTCAAAATATGCAAATCAGTATAGTTATTGGTGAAAATGAAAGTGTCTTTTATGGAAAAAACTAAACGAATTTCTTGGCCAACCCAATATCTGGGCTGTTATCTGGAATTATTGTTCCTGTAACAAGGTGGTTGGACTAGTAGTTTTCTGTAGTCTCTTGAACTAGAATTCGATGGAAACAGGCATTGAAGATTTAATGGCATTTTCAATGAATGATTGCCCAACTTTTTCAATCCAGACTGGGAAATGAGTAATAGTTGCTCTTCATATTAGTACTTCATTTTTATAGGTTTTTTCCCTTGCAGTTTCCTAAAAAGGGCTATTTTAAGGTTTTCATTATGAACTGCTTATTTCATAAACTTTGGTTAAATGAGGGGATGTGGTTATACTATGCATGGGGAAAAGTATTTAATCTTAAGTAATAGGGTTTCTTTTTTTTTGGCTAATATATTCAGATCGATTTACTTAGCAATTTTGCTACCGCCTATAAAATTGCGATTCTACAGGATTAAACTGAGTAAGGAAAACTACAAAAAAAAAAAGCCCTGACTGGTGTGGTTCGGTTGGCTGTCCTCCTACAAAGGAAAAGGTCGCCAAGTTAATTCCCAAAACACTTGCCTGGGTTGCGGGTTCAGTCCCTGGTGGGGCACACATGAGAGGCAACTGATTGATGTTTCTCTCCCTCTTTCTCCCTCCCTCTATAAAAATAAGTACAATCTTAAAGAGGAAGAAAGCTAGAAGAAAGTTATAAATACCAAGGGTCAGGATTTTAGAGATACTAGCAAAACATAAGAGGACATATATTTATTTACCAATAATAACATAACTTTGTTTATTGAATAAAAAATCTGTGGAATTCTCACCCATGTGTTTTTAACAGGACTCTCAAATTGCAGACATATTGTCAACGTCTGGGACTGTAGTTACTATTACAATTATGCCTGTTTTTATCTTTGAACATATTATTAAACGGTAAGTAGGCAATTCTTTAACTTGATGCTTATGGTAATGTGACTTAATATAAGCACTGGGCTTCCTTTTAATTCCCAAACTATTGGTTCTTTACCTAAGAGATGATGTTGATATTACCCAGAAATTTGGATTAAATTGTTTAAATCAGAGGAAGTGGTTAGTAAGGATGACTCCTCACAACTTCCCAATTATGGAATAAAATTCACCACACACTTTTGAAACTTTGACATTTCCTAGTAGGAAAAGGGTATGTGAATAGAGGTGGGCAGGCTTTCACTTCAGCTCCCAATTTTCAGGGAAATGGAGGGTGGTGGCATGCTGCTTATAGCTCCTTTGCTCAGTAGAAATCTACTGGTTCATGATGCAAATTCTTGTTGTCTGGATATTAGGAGTCATGGTTTTTATTCTCTCAATTATCCCAGGAGGAAGGTAGAGGTGGGCAGGGTGTGGCATGTGGGGGATGAGGCCTGGAAAGCTAAGGGAGGCTGGAGAAGGGGCAGCAAGGGTTCTCATCTCTGGAGCTTTTAAAATCCTGGCTGGCTCTAGCAGAGCTGTTTCTGCCAAGTGAACTTATTAGGATCCTTCTTTCAGATTCAAGTTATCTTGCATGTGGAAATAAGATGTAAGAAATTACAAAAACATAGCAGCTGTAATGAAATTTTTGTTGGTTTTAGCTTCTGGGTAGAAAGTAACTAACTAGTTACTCTTGGGGTATTAAAAAAGGAGTTACTGTCAGGACTCCTCATTCTAAAATTCTCTCTTAAATGAGTGATAGGAGTCACAACCCCCCTCCCTCAGTTCATAATAGCATTCTCATTTTCTTTCTTTTTAATGTCATCAGCCTAATGTACATAGACTTAATTGTAGCTCATCTAACTTTTCTGGCCAAGATTCCTGTAGCCTTTCACACTGGAAATTGACAAAACAAGTAGATTACATGATACCCTTAGATCAGAACTCATTAAAAAGAGCTTAGCATTTTTGAAAAAAGCCCCAAACTTCAGTATTTAATAAAAGTGGCTCTCTTGTAGGATGGCACCAAGCATTATGAAAAGCCTGATGGACCACACCATTCCTGAGGTTTAGAAGCCATGGCACAATGGAAACTCCGCTGAACTTCTCCAGTTTACTACTTTGGCAACTTAACTTTGTATTATGCACGTGAAGCTTTCTAGGAGCCAGACAGCATATGCTGCATGAGGTCCTTTCTATCTGACATTATGGCTGGGAATCTTAACTGATCTGATACCTTGTTCAGACTTCAAAATAGTTGTAGCCTTATCCTGGTTTTACAGATGTGAAACTTCGAAAAGATTTACTGACTTCCATAGATTAGTATCTCTACTGGAAACCTGATGCTTTTGTAAGCCATGATATGATTAGAATGACTAATGCAGGCTTTAGCTTTGTGTTAGAACCAGTCAGCTTTATTCTAGAAATCAAGTAGTGCCGTCATACTACTTTAGTTCTGTGGTATATTTGCATTTTTATTGTTACCGTAGTACATTTAGAATGGTTGCTTTTGATAGTGGTTTTTTTTTTTTTCTGTTGGTTCTGTGTGTGTGAGTGTAGTGTGTGTCTGTAAAACACCAATTAAATAACACTGGTTTCATTCCATGTAAGCATTATACAGTGTATGTAGGTTGCAAGAGATTGCATTATCATTAAATTTTTAACTACCTTCACTTAATATGCTTGAACTGTCGCCTTAACTATGTTAAGCAACTAGTATAAAAGCCAAAATATAACTATTGCTGCCTTTCTAAAACCCAAAATGCAGTTCTGCATTAAACTGAAATGTACACTAGCCCAAAACAAATTAGTGGTATATACTGAGCTATATATAGCATAGCTGCTTAGTTGCATTTGAGATTTTCTAGTCATTGTGTAATGGAAGCAACTTCTCAAAGTTACTGGTATCATTTTTCTGAGAAATGAATCACTGTATATTTAATGTAAAAATTGTTATACTAAGTAGAATAAACTTTTGACTTCCTTTTCTATTGTAATTAGGTAGGATGATGCCTAATTTTGACATTTCACTCTAACCATGATGTAACCTAGCTACTTTGGGATGGTCTTACAATGTTGTCCTGGTAATTAGTTCTGCCTCCTGACTCCTCCCTGCAAACAAATAGCATTGACACTTTATCCTGGTTTTCTTCTTTTTTGGTTTATACCTATTCCAATTAAATATGTATAAATAAAGTTAAAATTTAGTCAGACTGTCTACTATCACATCATTTGGAAACTGTGTCTTTCTCCAGACTAGTGCACGACCTAGAAAGTAGGCATGTGAAATTCACCTGGGGCCTGTGGGAGAGTTCTCTCCACAGCAGCCGACAAGGGGTCCTGGGGAAAGCCCTCAGTGCTAGGAGAGGGGGAGTGTCGGGAAAAGTGCTTCCAGCTGTGAACCTGATTGACAGTTCTGACCCCTCAGGCAGACGACTGGGAACTCAGGCTGTAAATTCTCCCCAGCAATACCCGAGAAAAACTGAAAATTCTATCACCCTGGTCTGGTTCAAGTTTTTCCCTTGTTATGCCATTACTGCTTACAAGATACAACAATGTTTTTAGAGTCTAGAAAAGTTTTAAATCACATCATTACTATGGTCCAGAAAAGATTCAGTGCCACCACTTTACAGCCTACCTTACTTGAAATTTACAGAAGCAAACCGAAGGACGTTTCCTGGTTTGATCATCTACTTTGCTGTCTGGACTTGGGTCCAGAGATGGTTCTGAGTGTAAGAACAACATTCATATCACTATGGTTTTCCAGGAGGATTGATATCTGAAGTTCTTAAAAGGTACTAGTTTCTATAATATGTTATTTAAATAAGAAAATAAAAACTGGCTTAATTACAGAAAAATATTTTTAATGTTTAGAAAAGATGAACATTTAGTAGCCGCAATGAAATAAACCATTCCTATATACAGTAACTGTTATAAGAACTCCTAATCCTTCCCCAGGTTCTTAGAATCTGGAGACAGTAGATTTAGAAAAGTAACCACTCCATGAAAACACAAATACCCAAAAACCCAATGGGCAGCAATTGCATAGATCATGAAGACAAAATTGAGTGACTCAGAATAGTATCGTATACTGCACATTTTCTTGGAAAATTCCATACTGTTAAGTGCTTTCAGAAAGTTTCCCCAGGTCAGTTTAGTATCTCCTAGCTACTCTCTGCCACTCAAACCTGTCTTCTGACCATCACCATACTGCGATGACCATCTGCCTTGCAAATGTAACTGCCTCAGAAGATGGCAACTAATAGTTTTCAATGAAGTTACCATGATTTAGAAAGTTTAAAGCCACAAATTCCTTATGTGGTAGCACTTCAAATTATTATCATTGCACATCCACCAGTTCATTTAAAAGTTTGGTTTAAAAATACATTAAATAGAGTTCAATTTAATATTCAGGAGAAGAAAAGGCACTTAATACTGCAGTTTCCAGAACATAATTTGTCTGTCTCTCCCTCCTGTGATGACACTGCTACACTGTTCATTCATCCATAGACACGTCACAGCACCTAAGAGAAGGAGGCATTGCGGTTAGGGAGTGAGTGGAACAAGAGCCCAAGGAACACTAAAAAGTACTACATTGTGTTGTCTTACCCTATAATAAAATCTTCAGAAATTAAAAATAACTGGTACAAAGAACTTGGGGAGACTAAGAAACCTTTTAAATGTAAAGCTAAAACAACTGGGAATTATGGATACAGAACAGAATGCAAATATGTACCACTAACAAAAGTCAGGAAGCAGATGAGGAGATAGGGAATAAGAACTAACCACACAAAACTGATAGAAGGCATGAAGGTGAGAAGTTACTGTTGTTCACAGTGGGAAGATAGCAGAGACTTATAACTAGATACTAGAAGAATTAAAAGCCATTGACAGCCCATTCTGCGGGCTGCATGTGGCCTAGGATGGCTGTGAATGTGGCCCAACACAAAATTGTCAATTCGCTTAAAAGCTTTTTTTTGCTCATCAGTTTTCATTAATGTCTGTGTATTTAATGTGTGGCCCAGAGAAGTCAAAAGGCTGGACACCCCGGCTCCACATGATCAGGAGGAAACCACGCAAATGTAAACAACTATAGTGAATCTCCAAGAGATACTACTAAATGGGAAAAATCCCCACAGAACAATTATGTACACGTGCAAACACACCCTCGCAACAATAAGGACCCACATCCAGGACTCAAACTGGAAAACCAAGACGAAGAGGAGAAGTATGGGAGGCAGGAGACGGTGCTGGGAAGATGACCTAGCTTTTTTCATTGTGATTCATGTATTGAACTATTACAGCTTTCATTGTGGTTTTTAATTCTCTATGTGGAACTTAATGTAGAAACTTCCTTTTTGGAGTCAAATGTCTGTCAACATAAATCTAAATCCTAAAGGACCCAAGAAATGCAGACCACCTGGCCAACCAGGATGCTGGATGGCAATGTTTACAGCATGGAGAGCACGTGGGGTGTTTTCTGCTTGAGAAGAGATGTTCCCGATTTCATTCATCAGTTCTAACAGTGTTTTGGTGGAATCTTTAGGGTTCTCTACATACAGTATGTCATCTGCAAATAATACTTTTACTTTTTCCTCTCCGATAAGGATGTCTCTTTCTCCTTGTCTAATTGCTGTGGCAAGGACTTCTGGGAAAGCAGGTTTGAGTTCAGTATTTTAGGAAGAAAGGTCAAGTCAACCCAATAACTTCACCTTTATGGCCCTGTATTTTCTCACTGATTTTTCCTCCAAGAAGGTCCCAAACAAGCAGTTCACCAGACTGACTTCCGGATAAAACAGTGTTTCCATCCCAGATAAAGCACCTGCAAGAGGGATTTAGAAATAATCGTTTAGTCATTCATCCTGAAGGAAGGCCTATATTACACTGGCCAAAAGCAAGCCCAAAGGCATGATCATGAACCGGTGTGTAAATGTCTTCGCCACTGGTAATCCCCCCAAACTGTACCTCTGAGGCTCGTCTGAAGTCATAGAGGAGATAAGCGTTCCTGTCTGCACATCTATTACATTCAGACCACCATCTTCTCCCACGCTGAGGACATGGCGACTGTCTGCAACGTGAGGTGAAACACAGATACGGGTCATAGCCTCGGGCTGTGTGTCAGATTGTTCTGAGATTTATTTCTGATCCAGTGACCTAATATTCATTTTCCTTGAGCTGCTTGTTTTAGTTAACCAGTGACTACCCTCTCCTTGAAATGCTTGATTTGGACCATTTGAGACCGTCCTCCCCTTCCTGTCATCAGCTGGGCTCAAATCAACTGTTAAAGGGAGGGAAAGGGGTGGGGAAAGATATGCTTTTGTTTCTGCGACGTTGGGTTGATGACTCTTTTGTGTGGGCTCATTTACATCTTACAAATTAATTTCTTGAGTGAGCTGAGGAATAAAGAATACCCAATGCAATTTTTCTACTAGGTGCAAATGCCACAAGTATGCTCGCATTCTGCCATAAAGCAGGTTTAGCTATATAGGCAAAACATCTTTTATCAGCCAAGTATTTTTCTTTTAAATTCTCATGTATTTCAAAGTGATAATTCTAATGCCCCCAGTATCATCGGTATTAAAAAGGATAATACTACCTGGGCTAAACGCAGTATCACATACAATCCCTGAATGGCATGGGATCTGGTGCAGTACCGTGGCCGTCGTGAGGTCCCAAATAGTCACCGTGCCTTCTCTGGTGCCTGAAACCAACAGTGTGCTTGCAGCATTTAAACTGATTGTGTCTACCTAAGGAAGGAAACAGAAGTACCTCATTTAGAATTATGGTCATAAGCTATGTTTCCCTAGGCTCCTTCAAGTAAGTGGATTTAATGATGCAGATTAAAGTCTATGGCACAGTGTACTGGTGTAGTTAATGCAGATGTATTTCAACATCACCTACTGAATGATACTTCAAGACAAAATTCTTTGTATGCTAGTGAGTAAGATGAAGTATTGCTATGGGAAATGTAATTCTGTTTTAAAATAGCCTAAACTCGTGCATCTAACTCCATGAATAATAAGTTGTAGCAAGGTGCCGACCTGCCTGAAACACAGCAGACTGGTGACTATTGGAGGGATCTGGGAGAAGGGGGAGGTCTCAGGGTTATACCTGCATATCCATCTTGAATTACACACGGAATAAATATTTCTCAACTTCAGTTCATCTGTCGACCATGCAAACTAGGCATCAATTCCCAACCTCAGAGAACAGGCAGTACTGGGAGCTGTAGCCTAAGATGCAGCAGTGGGACCCAGTGGAAACAACATGTGAAAGGTACCAGGTGCTGGCCCTGGGTCTGCCCCAGGCTGCACACACTTGGGCCATCCAAATACCAGGTCAGTGTCCTCAGCTGTGGCTGTGCATCATCCTAGACAGATGGTCCCTTCTACCTTCTGTGTCAGAAAACATGAAAGAATGGGTCACATCTTGTTGCCCCAGATAGTCTGAGGATACCCAAATATTCAATGCCGTGCTTGGGGAAATAGCAAACTGAAGAAAAAAAGACAAAGTAGACCTGGAAACCCCGAAAGTCAACTCAAAGAAAACTGAGAGTCAGCCTATGATCTCCAGTAAGCAAAATAACACAAAGCAAAAGGTCATAAACACCTAAGTAAAACCAAGGACCCCCTCAAACACATGGACTTTGGAAGCTCAGGTTTTGTGCACTTTTGGTGGTGGTACTCACACTGACATCATGTTCCAGCTCAGCCAGCATGTTAAACTGGTGTCTTCTGGTGCCTGTCATTTCTGCAGGAATACCAGACCACACCTAGAATGGAACATAATGCAGAAGGTATTTACAAACATAAGAACATTTCTAATACAGTGAAGAAGAACTCTTGACTAACAACTTCCATTGAACATACTTGCCAACAGACGCACTGCCTAACGCTCTGGTCCCCATTCTGCAGTTTTAGTGCCCACGCCTTCATTCCTGCCGTCCTGTGCTAACTGAGAGTCGACTGTTCGGACCTGTGTCTCTTTCCATCCCTTATGGGATTTAAGTATTGTGTGAACTAAGGAATGTGAGTGTTGCATGTCTATTAATGTTTTGAAAAGACTATCGAAAAATTGCTAAAACGAGGTGCAGGCAAGAAACTTATCTACAAGAATGGGGGACAAATCTTGAAAAACTTCTGAAGGAATTATAATGGTTCTAGGTTTTTGACTTCTTTTTACACAAATGCAGATTGGAAATGAAGATGATGAATACTGGTGTAGTTTATACACAGCCCTACATCGGTAGAATGGTGAATGAATGTGCATTTGTATGTTTAAACTTTCAATAAAATGGATTATCTTTTAATGATTCCCCACTTTAACTTGAAATTTTCTGGGTAACTGATCATCTGCTAGTTTCAACTGTGTTAGATAAAAGGGGCTGTTTCTCCATAACTCCGCTGTCTCACAAATACTAGATCATTCTACCCCTAGTTGAACACACAGTAGGACAATCATGAAAAATTCCTATTATACTAAGAAGTGTACACATTTAAAAAGCAGTAATATTCAATATTCTTATATATCACACACTTTGTGAAGAAAACCAGTAATTGAACATGTTAACAGGTAGTTAAGTGGTTTATAATATTTTTATTATACAAACATTGTAAGATAGAAATATTATATAAACCTTCACTGTAGAATCCCACGATGCAGAATACAGCCTGTTGTCATGCCAACAGATCTTACTAACAGCATCATCATGTCCCATTAATGTGTCTTGGCATCTTCCAAATGCTATGGAATAAAAATAGCTAACATAAAAGATAATGAGAACTATTAAAACAGCATTCAGCTTAATTTTAAGACTCTTAAAACACATATTCAAGAAACATTATGTTGTTTAATGTTATACTTAATAAGGCCAATTAGAATTACAAATTACTTGTTCTATGTTATCAAACCAAAAAAAACTGAAAACTTCAATTTGAAACTAGAAATTTCCAGGTCTGGTTCATCTTTGCTTTCACCTCAATTTAAAATATAGAGAAACATAGAGTTCAACTGGAGAAATCATTAGATTCAAATAATCATATTCAAATCCAACAGAAATATCCTCATCCAATATTTGTTCCTTCCCCCAGCCCCCAAAAATATTGCAGTGTCCTGGCAATGGGAGATTTCTGTCCTTACTGCTCTGCGTCCACAGAGGTGGCGAGATGCATGTGTAATTACAAAGAAGCGTGCACAGGTACATACATGTTATTATCCCATGAAGAACTTATGACAGTGGCGTCTCCTGGTAAAAGTAAACAAGATGATAAGGCCTGAAACACAAACGATTCAACATTAATAATTTACAAGTTAGTCCCTAACATGGTAAAACTATCTTATGAGATCCCCCAAATTAGTGCTCATATTCTGTTTATGTTAGCCTTCTGATATTTACAAAGCTTTTTTCCAACTGGCTAATTCCAGACGCCTTGGTTCCTCCCAAGTCGAGGAAAGTCAAAGTGTGTCCAGTGCGTGAGGATCTAGCCTGACCATGTTCAGGGGCTGTGGAAGCCTCCCTCACGTCCCTGGGCGGGGGAACTGCCAGGAACACTGGAGGAAATCATGTGGGAGGGCGGGCTGGGGGTTATCCTCAAGAATGCAAGCACAGTCTCAGGGTTATAGATTAATGTGGGTAAGGAAAACTTCCAAAATTCTTTAGGGAGTTTTAGAATCTTTCGGGTGACTTACATTAACAATAAAATGTGCTTTTTCAGAATCATTGGTTTTCTAGTATTGGGTATCCTACCAACTCAGAAATGTATAAGTTACCTAAGTAGCATATATACATTTAGTCTGAAAATTCCCAGGAGGAAAGATTTATTAAGGAGAACTCTACTGGGTAGCAGCAGTTCAAGTTTTTTTAGGCTACAAATGAAATCTATTATGAGAATGAGGCTACTTGAAAAATTTTAACTTGAATTTAGAAATAATCTAACTAAGGCATTCTGTCAATACCATACAGGAATAAACCCAACTGTTTCGAGAGAAACAAAATGTCATGATACGTGTGTCTACATTACCGTGACACTGACTTAAAATGAAAATGAACTCACCATATTTGAAAACGATATACTTCTCTGTAGCATTTTGGATTCTTTAGAAAACATCTTCAAGGTGGAATCTAATTTAACAATGAGAAGGCAACCACGTGAGAATGACAGATGACAGAGAAGGCTGCGGGCGGCACGCTCCTGAACGCGCTGGGTGGTAAACGGGGCTAGGTGACCCAGCCCTCCTCCCACAGCAAGATGCTGGGATCTGTTAACTCCCTGGCAGGGAGATCGGTTGAAAGCCCAGTACAGACACAGCTGTCATCTCAGCATGCATGAACACAGGGTTAAGTGTAACAGGTGATACAAACTAAAGTTAAAGAGGAGTACAACAGCCCTGGCTGGTGTGGCCAGTGGACTGAGTGCCGGCCTGCAAACCAAAAGGTTGCTGGTTCGATTCCCAGCCAGGGTGCATGCCTGGGTTGCAGGCCAGGTCCCCAGCTGGAGGTGTGTGAGATGCAATCGATCCATGTATCTTGCACACACTGATGTTTCTCTCCCTCTCTCTCTCCCTCCTGCCCCCTCTCTCTAAAGGTAAATAAATAAAATCTAAATAAATAGGTAAATAAAGAAGTAAACCTTAAAAAAAAGACAGGAGCAAAATAGCAAGTTTAATATTTTTAAAAAATCGTGGCAATATAAAAGTTTTTTTTTTTAACCAATAGATCAATTTTGGCGTGATACCTGTACAGAATTAGCATGTATGGAAGAGAATCACTAACTTTCTAAAGAATAATAAAGTTGGGATTATAATGTCCAAGCTTTTAATTTCCCTGCCTAACAGAAGTTTTAGAAGTGTACCTAAACCCCTTTAAAAAACCAAGACTTACAAATTACAATGTGCTCCAAACATCCCATATTTGAAATATGTAACATTTCCAAACATACAACATGATAAATAAAGGTCAGAATGAGTTTTAAATATTTTGTATAGTAAAATTTAATATTTCCATTTAATTATTGCAACACCAACACACAGAAGTCTTGAGTCTTTATAAGCATGAGTTTAAATAAAACATTTTCCCGAATTAGCTTGAAAACAGAAACAGAAGAATGAATACAACATCACCGATAATCTCCCTGAGGGTATAAGTCACTGTGACGTTCTTCCCAACCTTCCTTTTGACTCCAGAGAATGACCTTTTCACCAGGCAATTCTGAGTATTCACCACAAAGCCTGCTAAGCTTACAAATTTGGGGCGACCTATAGAAAAGCATAGGCCAGCCTGGTATGTGACGATGCTTTTCTTGAAATCAAAGGTTCCCTCCCCGTACCAGAGGTGATCGTGTCACAGGTGCTGAAGAGCTAGTCTCATTTGTGACGGGTTCCCATCATGCCCACATACCTAAACACACACAGCATATCTGAGGAAGAAATGCAACTTTAGGGTAATTATCAGGATACGTATGAACCAGTAATAATGAATTACTAAGAGTGGGAAGAAACAAACAAAACTATAAAAGCCCGTCACTTAAGGAAAGCGAAATCTCTCCTTTATTTGGCAAATTCGCAAAGAAGCAATATAATAATTAATAAGCCTCGGAGGTTTAAACCCTGATGCTCACGATTTACAAGGTCACACAAGTACAAGAGGCTGAATGATTTAACGAACCGCGTCAGGCCAATTCAGCTAAGAACGTGGGCTCTGCCTAAGGAAAAGCCCTTTGTCTGCGTGACCGTCGGCAAACCCGGCAGGCAGAAATCGTGGGAAGACACGGACTGCCTTCTTCTCTCAGAGCATCCTGTCGGTGGCCCCAGCACGGCCCAGTGTGTGTCCTGCACAGTCACTCCCTTTGGTCTACAGTAGAATCATTTTCTAGGCTTTGTGGAAAATTCTGTGTTATAAAATCTGAGACAATATTTGAAAGAGAAAGGAGTGACATGCTACAGACAATAAACCATGATTACCGAGTCTGACAGCAGTAACTGATTTTCTCCTGGAGGTGTTGAGTTGGACAGCAATATTTCTTAACTTAATGGATAAAAAATATAGTTTCGTATGATAAACACTGCATAAACAGACTCAGAACAGTTGGCTACTAACTTTGCCAGAACCAGCTGTGTAAAACCTACGCAGGATTGCTACCACATTACTCTTTTCACCTCCACACCTTCGGGAGCACCTGTCCCCGGGCTTTGAATGCAACAGGGCGACAGGTGATTCAGCCAAGTATACGCTGCACAGACGCCAGGGAAAGCAGTGTTGTATGCAGCAGGAGATGCTTTAGGCTTAGTCCTTCTCAAGGATCAAAATAGTTAAATTCTAATGTGCCATTCAAATACAATTATTCCAAGTCATATCAACGAGCCACTGCAGGGTTTTTCATAATTTTGATAATGCAAAAGCACATCAGTGACATAGGAATTAGATTTCAAGCTAAATGCTACAGCAAACACCCTCAATATATACTGAGTGACAAAGATGAAAACCTTAACAGCCAGTAGTCGTTTCCACGTGGAAACGTGCACGCCCCAGGCCCCGGGATGCCCGGGGTCTGTCTGACACAGCGGGTCCGGCCCTCCTTCCCGTCCTCCACCCTGGCCGACCCAGCAGGAATCAGATGCGCCTCCGGCGCTGCTGGGAAAGGCTCCTCCCAAGCAGGAAGATGGGAAACAAACTCTGTTGGTCCTTCCCCTTAAATTGTGGGAAACCTTCTTAGCAACAGAAAGGCATTTTTCATAATTGCTTTTGGCAAACTACAATAACATTGTATGTAATATACCACAAAATAAGTGCTCAAAGTTTATTTTATGTGGGGGCAGCACATGCAAGTGCAGTCCTTGACTGAGCGTGAAGAAACGTGGACACTGTGACTCCAGGAAAGCCACTTTTCAGGCGGGAAAACATACCTTGTGAGGTGGTGAAGACTGATGATCCATTGCAAGAGACCGCTATTCCGGTAACCGCCCTGTTTAAAAACGAAGTTTTATGAATTACCATAAATCCTGCACTAGGACACTGGTCTCTTTCAAGGTCTTGATTTAATTTTACCAACTTTTTATAACTGTTGTCTTCACAGCTTGCCTGCTGGATCGGTCCCACATGACACCTGCCATTACCAAATCATAGCTGGCAGCTTCTAGTTCTGTGTTGGCAATGCCTGTGGCCAGAAAACACTCCCACTCACTTCCCTAGCTGCCTCGTTTGAAGTTTAATACATTGCTGACAGTTGGAAAACCACTAATGCTTCTCCCTCAGTTCCCCTTTATTTGCCCGTTACCTGAAAGACTGAAACTCCTCTTTACAATCACTTCACCTGCTTCATTGAGGTGAATTCACCTAGCCCTGTGCTACATGATGCCACCAGTGAGTGGTTCCAGCATGTCCAGTTCAAGTTTCATTCACGTCTTCACTGCCCTGTGTTACAAGGCCCCTTTCTATGTGCCAGAGAATTTGGAAGAAAGGGCACTGTTACAAAGAATAAGGAGAAACTAAGTATTCTTTTCCGAGGCCATGCTCTGATTGTAAACCACTGGTCTAAAGCAGACTGGCACGTTCTGTTTCGCCCACAGCCCACAGCGTACGCATCATTGGCACACGCAACGTCAAAATGTCAGACAGGATGTCCATGGCTGTGGAGCAGGACACCGAGCCTCGTCTCTGGGCTGCATTTCCCCACCTGTAGCAGGACGATCAGGTGACCAGTGCTCCTCCAGACTTTCTACCGAAGTATAAAAATATCCTTAATAGCAGAAGACGGGGAACACATGACCCCTCTAGTTAGGTCCAAGCTCAATGTCTTGGAAGTACAGGTATATTTTTAAACTTCTAAAATGACTGACTATAGAAATGACAACATGGTAGGCCAGCACAAATGCATTTTGTGCCAAAAATTCCTTTGCCACATTGACCTCAGCTGGCTGATCACTATGGACATTCTGGGGAGATACAAAACAATCCAGATGACCTTGAAAGAGAACTTCTCCCTTGACTCAGCTTAAAACGATCTCACACCAGGCCGAGACCCCAGCTTCTACAAGGATGGCACAGACACAGCCTTACTCTTTGTGGATTTTGTATTGCTCGTGTAACTGCAGTTTTGCGATGTTATTCCAGGCCAGTGTTTTGCTTTCCTCAGTCAGGTCTTCAAAGGACTCTTCACCTGGAGAGACTGCATTAAATTATTGCTAAGTGAGTCAACTAAAGTATAACAAGCATCAGACAACAAGCATCAGAGTCACAATATTTCCTATTGAAATCACACAACCAAAAAACCCACAAAATATCCCACCAAAATATAATAGCTTTGAAATGTACTTGTTAGAGAGCTCCAAAAATAAGGTATATAATCTAAATAAAATAAAAATCGTTTGTGGAAGGGTAAAGCCAGAGCCATGTGCTTTGTGCCGGGCACCATGTGCTAGCAGAGCAGGCCTGTGACCCCTGGTGAACAGGACTGCCATTTCTCTCTTCTGCGCTTGTCCCCAGGCTGGAAATGACTGGAAGCAAGAACTAACCCTTCTCCACAGCCACCGGCAGGAGATAACATTGGAACTCACCGCAGTCCCAGCTGCCCAGGGCCACGCAGCAGCAGCCCCACCCTTTTCTAATCCAGCAGAAACTCCAAGCCCTCACCCCTCTGTGCTGGTGCATCTCTGCACACCATGCCCCTGTCCTTTCTCAGACAGTGAATAAAAACTTCATTCTCTACACTTCCTTCTCTTTGTGAATTCTTTCACAGCCCGTGTCACCGACCACCCTAACAACTTGGAGAATGATTAAAAAGTATGTTTAAATATCAGAACATTTTTATACTTTTATCAATGTTTGCAAAGTCTTCCCTTGGCCCCTAAAATAAGAACTTCAGGAAACCCAAGCCTGAAGAACCATTTCCTTGTCAGCAATCCATGCAAGCGCCCGCTGTTTCCCTAAGAATGCTGCAGTTTTGCTTTGGTTTTGTGGGGGAGGAAGCAGGGATGAAGGCAATTACCCCAAGTACTCTTGGACAGGACTAGCTAAGTAATCCCTTCACTTCTGTTTTAAGAAAGGCTGGAACGATTACCCTTTAAAATAATCACAAGACAGTGATACCGGGCCAGTGAGTAAGCAAAATAGGGGTTTAAGAGGCATCACGAGATAATCCTGCGGTCTTCGTGACTTAACCCTGTGGCGTTATCTTTTAGAGAAGTCCTCCCAGCCAGCCCTGGGTCGTGTGACTCTGCTGAGCTGTCCCTCCACACTTGACAGCATGCTCAGCCATGTGTGCCTAAGAAGTCTGAAGGTGCCTGGAACAGATAGCAGAACTGGAGATAAGAAAACTTTGCTCTCAAAGTTCCACACAGTGTCAAACTCCTAAGAGCCTGTAGGTTGGAGGCTGTCTTATGTGAAACATAAAACACAGATAACTGGATGAAGGTGATAGCTGCATTCCACCCTTTCCAAATGCCAGATGTGAGAACAGAGTCAATTTCATTTCAGCACCTAACATATGCCTGGCACAGAACGGGTAATTGGTAAACATTTCTCAAATGGTTGAATAAGGAGATCCAGTCTAGTACAGAAAACAGAATTGAATGGAAGATCTGTAGGCGGGGGATGGGAGAGGGGAGCTGGATGGAGATGGGGGAAGTAATTGGGGGAAGAGCAGGGTGGACGTGACTGTGAGAGCAGCCAGGCCGGGAGGTGTCGGTAACAAGGGACTGGCTGCCAATCAAACACCAGCTTGGAAAAGCACAGAAAAGAAACAGAACCCTAACAATGATAATAAAAGTACCACCAGATTTCAAATTACCAGAAAATAACAGTAACTTGATTTCCTTTAAAGTTAATAGTTACAAATGAACAAAATAAGAACAAAAAGTATTTTTTTCCTAGGAGAACCCCAATAAAATGGTAAAACAATCTTTAAGCAGCACAACAGTTCCTGTTTCATCTCCTCTTCAGAATCGTCAGAAACATCTTCGTCAAAGAGAAACAAGAGGTGGTCACACTTTTTCTCTTTGCAAATTTACCTGGAGAATCTGCTGTGGAAGCGTTGTAACTGGAGGTTTGGGACAAACTTTTCGGCTTGGGAGTGATCCTTCGGGGATGTGGTGTCACAAAGAGCTGTCTCGGTGTCTGCCCAAATTCCAAGATTTGTGTTAGCATGGCCACTTTCTCATCGGGGTCTTCGATGCTTTAGGATAGAGCACAAATAATGCAGTGAGTCACAAGTCCAAGTTTCTCGAAAGCACACATTTCAAATGACACTGATCAACAGGAGAGAGAGTAACCTTCAAATACTAACCTAACAGCAGGACTGTCCCAATCTTATCACAGATTTTTTGAAAACTTTCTGAGGCTCAGTACTCACAAAATAGTAAAAGCAAGGTAGACTTAATTGTGAATTTCCCATACTTCAATATTAGTAAATAAGTGCATTAATCATTTAGTTAAAGAGGTATTTTGTAACCCAAGTAGAAGTTCCTTATAGACGTAAGTACCTGTTCAGGTCTACACCTCCTTCATAGGTCAGGGGATGAAATACTGAAAAGAGAGACGTAAAACACCATGAAAAGTGTACTGCTGAGTCATAATATATACTCTGCTCCGAATTAAAAAAAAGAACAGTAACAACTTTAAACTTTTATTCAAAGAAACAGATTTTCACTTTGTAAAATGGACTAATAATATCCAATTTCAGTCAATGTCAGTTTGAATTACTATTTTTTGCTTAGCAGAAATCTAATTGGCAAGTAAGAGGACCAATGATCTCAGTGTACTTCTCAGTCAGCATTATTTCTGCCCGAGGGGAAGTCACTCTGCCCTCTGCTCAGGCACGTGAGAAATCAAGCCCGGACTTCCAACCCCACTCCCTTGTCATCCGAGAAACCTGGAGGTAGGGAAGAGCTGAAACGGATGAGAAGGTGCATTGCTGCTGGTTTCTTTTAGCTCAATGAAAAAGAAACTCTGAGGCCCTTCATAGCCATTGAGGTCACTGACCTGTCATGCTCTGATTGAATTAATTTTTTTATCCTTACCCGAGGACATGCCCATTGACTTCAGAGAGAGGGAAAGAAACATCTATGCAAGAGACAAACATTGACCAGTGTCTCTCATATGCCCTCCAGACTGGGACCGGGACCAAACCTGCAGCCTAGTTATATACCCTGATTGGGAACTGAACCCACTACCTTTCAGTGTACGAGACGATATTCCAACCAACTGAGCCACACTGGCCAGGCCTGTTCAGATTGAATTTTAATTGACATTATTTAACGGGATAGAGAGAGCACAAGCTAAAACGAGAAGACTTTGAAAAAGACCTCTTGGAGTCATGGTGAAATAGATGCTCTTTAGGTGAAAGTACTTCCTCCTCTGCTACTTAGTATCTAATCCAGGGTCACTAAGCCAGGGTCACAGGAGGCACTGTTTGCTGACACAAAATTCTCCTGCTGAAGAAATAACCTTGACTGCTCTGCCCTCCTGCTATTGGTTTTTGGTTAGTTTTGTTTTCGTCATATGCTAAATGAACTTTCAGTGACTATTACATACCATTATACGCCCCAACAGCCTCACTTCCTTTTTGCTTGTAGCCAAATATGAGGTCAATCCACTCATGAAGGTGCTCTGACACATAACTGCTTTCGAGGGCATCTTTGCTTTTCTGGAGAAAGTCCTGGGGACCTGTTGGGTCAGAGTTGATCGGAACAGGGCAGCATCCGTCTACGCCCTCTCACTGCTCTCATCTAGCCCCATGTAGACAGAGCTGCTCGGACAGGAGACAGGCACACGCTTCTTAATGAAGTTTTGCCCCCTCATATAGAATATTAATTTTGTGGAGCAAGAATCATTTTCACAACATTTAGGTCTCTCAAAAATATGTCAATATTTTTACAGCATACACTTCGAATATTTTTGATTTGGAATAGGACTGAGATTGCCTCATTTAGATGGAGAATTATGCTGTCATTTTTCTCAAATCTATACAACTAAATAATTAATCCTGAAATTGCATGATCAGGAAAAGAATGTCTACAATGCAACCCCTTCAAGGTGGTACTCACTCTGTGCCCAAGGTGGGAGTTCCACATCATCCACCATCTGCCCTCCTTGTCTCTTCCCCAAGTCCAGTTTCAGACTATTGACTAAGAAGCTGACATCATCACCATAGAATTCTGGAATCAACTGAAAGTTCCAGGAGAGGAAAAGAAAAAAAAAAGAATAAACCTTTTTTAAAGCAGTTAGAAACCACCAGCCCAGTGAATCATTAGCTTTTTAAACCACTTACCTCTTTAAAATCTGTGGCACCATCCAAACAGTTTTTCCAAGTTTCTGCAATACTAAATATATAAAAAAAAAGTTAAACTGATTTTAATTCTAGGGTGTAGACACAGCAACCACACTCTTTCTCTGCACCGAGGGTACTGTTCTACATTTAACCTATATTAACTCATTTCTCTCATTAACTAAATCCTCAACATCCATATGTATGTCTAGGCTCACTCTGCACTGAACATGGAGCCAGAACACGGCCCAGATGGACCACCTCCAAGTCCATGTCACAAACACCTCCATACATACTGCCTCATCGAAGGACCAATGGAGACAGGTGCTTAAACACTAAAAAGTTAGCAGAACTGTTTCAATAGTTCATCTCAAAGAGGAATTATGAATAACCATGTACAGAGCTTTAAAAAAGATTGGAAAGACAGACACCAAAGATGAACAATGAATATTACCTCAGTGTGGTCAGATGCCAAGAGAACTTTACTTTCTACTTTATATTTTCTGATATTTGTATGGTAAAGAAATATTACTTTTACAATAAAAAAAGTTATATATTTACATACCCACTGGGAATTGTATTCAATGCATGGCAGAATTATTTAGAATAGGGACTTCTGGACAAGATGGAGGTGTAGGTAGATACACTTTGCCTCCTCACACAAGCAAAAGAAAGAAACAACAAATTTAA
>PVKM010005545.1:0-47372 GCA_004027735.1 Carollia perspicillata
ACCACAAATGAGAACTATTAATTTATTGGCATACTTTGTCCTAGCTGAACTGAGGAGGAAAAGTTCACTTCAAAGATTATAAAGCAAAACCAGGTCTCTAGGAGGAGATACACCGACTCAGGAAAGGGAGAAACATTTTTAGGAAACAGTGCGGACCAGAGAGAGAATACCCTGCCTATGAAGGTGGTAAGATCCTCCTCACTGAGATTACTCCAATACACACTGCATATCCTTTGATGGGTCCAAGCAACAGATGGGGAGCCGGACTCAGAGCACCTGCTCCCTGAGTCCCCATGTTATAAAATGAAGACCATCAGTTTAGTAATAACAGTGGTGTCAATGGTCCAATTCCCTACTCTCGGAGGTGGCATTCTTCCCCCCCCCCCCCTATAAAATGTCCTTGATTTCTAAGGGAATATAAAGAAATCTGAAATTGGAAACTATCTCTTCATGACATAAACTAAGCTAATTCCACCTCCCCTACTCAATTCAACAGGGACACCACTACTTTAAGTGTTAACATAGCTGTTTGATCATTTTCGGGTCATTACAAACGGGGACTTCCTCAAGTAGCTTCAAGTAAATGGAGAAGTCCAAATGAGCAGCACCCACATGTTTGACAGGGAAGGAGAAAATGCTGAAGGGCAGGGGAGGAAGCTATTTTGTGATAGTTATTCTACGATGATAAGTATTTCTATTAATTAGGGTCTTACTAGTTGCTAAAAGTCAAAGATATACTTCTAATAAGTGCTTAATAGTCAAAATTTATAAAGAACTCATACAACATCAAAAAAATAATCCCATTAAAAAATGGACAGAGAACCCAAACAGACACTTCTCCAAACAGGACGTACCGATGACCAACAGACACATGAAAAGATGCTCAACATCATTAATCATCAGAGAAATGCAAATAAAACCACAATGAAATATCACCTCATACCTGTCAGAATGCCTATCATCAATAAATCAACAGACAAGTGCTGGTGAGGATGTAGAAAAAATGGAACATTTTTGCACTGTTGGTGGGAATGCAGACTGATATAGCCACTACAGAAAATAGTATGGAGGTTCCTCAAAAAATTAAAAACGACTGTCTTTAATGACCCAGTGCTTATTTCTTGGTATTGACATAAACCCAAAAAACTAATTCAAAAGGCGATATGTACCCCTTTGTTCATTGCAGTATTTACAATAGCCAAGATAATGGAAGCAACCCAAGTGCCCATCAATAGACAAGAAGATAAAAAAAGTGGTGGTGAACATATATAATAGAATATTACTTGGCCATAAAAAAGAATGAAATGTTACCATTTGCAACAGCATGGATGGGCCTAGAGGGTATTATGCTAAGTGAAATAAGTCAGAGAAAGACAAATATATGATTTGACTTACATAGGTGGAATCTAAAGAAAGATATAAACAAAGAAAACAAACACTCAGAGAGAACATTGATGGCTGCCAGAGGGGAGGGAGCTTAGGGGACTGGGTGAGAAAGGTGAAGGGATTGAGGAGTACAAATCAGTGGCTACAGAACAGTCACAGGAATGTAAAGTACAGCACTGGGAATACAGTCAAGAACATTGTAATAACTATGTATGGTGCCACGTGGGTACTAAAAGTATTGGGAGGATCGCTTTGTGAAGTATATGATTGTCTATCCACTATGCTGTACCGCTAAAACTAATACAAAATAATAGATTGTAAACTATAATTGAAAAATGGGATTTAAAAAAAAATGTCAAATATAGTTTTTTTCCTGAAACTACCTTTCCTGAAAGTGGTGGTTTTCAAACTTTTTGTTTTAAGTAGGGGAGCCCTTTCTTGTGACAAAGTTCTATGAGAAGCCCCAACCCAAAACAGATAAAAGAACAGCTGTCTGACTGGAGAAGCAGAGGCTGCACTACCCCACCCAGCCCCATCCCAGGGATCCCATAATCCCTGCTTCCACTTCTGATGGGTCCCAAGATGTGTTTGAAAGCCTCTGCCTTAAAAATGTGAACACTTTCAAGACAATACACCAGTTTCATCAAAACTCCTCCCCAGCTTGCCACTGCTGAGCCATGGAACTTGAAAACTAAAGTGAAGTGAATTCCATGTGTCCTCTCAGGTGTCACTGCAGAAGGCAAGCCTGGGGCAGGCACCCAGGTGTAGAACGAAGTAGCCAGTTCCCATTAGAGGCGCAGAGGGAAACCCGAGGAGCCAAGGTCTCTTTATTATTCTGGCTCTCTAAGTCTCGGGCTACACTTATTTCTTATCTTACCTAGTGTAAAAGTAGGAATATGCTACCAAATAATAACTTTTATTTCTCTTTCTTATAGTTTCTAACTCAGAATGGTCAGTTTATAAGAATTTAAGCAGAAATACACAAATTTAAAAGCTTAAATATTTCTTGCTTAAGTCATGAAAATTACAAAACATTCATGTTATATTACAATCTAATGATGTATAGGCACAATTATGCTTTTTCTTTTAAAAGCATTGGTTTTGGCAATATAATTAAATTTAGATAAGCTACTTGAAAGAAAGGCTTTTTGAAAACAAAGTCTTCAATAACACAAAGACTAAAAATCTGATTATCTTGGGTATTACAGATTGCCTCAACCTCAGGTTAATTCTATACCCAACTATATACTCTTTCGTCTTTACTCCTAAAACTGTTTGCTCACATTTTGCTAACGAAACCAGAGTCAGTATATTATTTAACATATTTCTAAAGGATGACTGAAAATTCCCAAAAGAGCCTCAGTATTTGGTCTAATGGCTCAATTCTACTGTAGTACCTATGTAGTATATAGCCCAGAAAGAAACCAAAGCACAAACAAAAGCACCCTCGGCATTCTTATAAAGAGTCATCATTTGCGGGGAAGCAAGGGCCTCAGTGCAATCACCCCATTTTTATGGAAGAAGGGACCCAGGCCCAGAAGGATAAATTCACAGAGGCACTGTGGTGTAACGTAAAACCACAGGTTTTGGAGTCTCCTCTGTTACTTGGTAGTTAGATGATTGGAAAAGCTTTTCAGTATTAACTTCAGTTTTCCCACCTATGAAACCAAGACTCTTCAATTCAACGCATTCATTCAACAACTACTTGTTGAATGGCAACCATGTGCCAGGCACTTACAGGTACTAGAGATACAGCGGGGACCAAGACAAAAGGTCGGTCTCTGGTCGGCCAGGTACTAGCAGGTGAACACGGAAAAGGGTCAGCAAGCAGTTACTCAGAATAACTGTGATCAGTGCAATGAGAGAGGAAGTACTGGGAACCACGGTGTATGAGCACACTGCAGCCGGCTTCTAGAAATGAAAAAGAGAGGGCTGCCTTGGAGAAAATGAGAATGGTGGTATCTACCTCAGATGCTGATCAAAATGAAATGCTTCACACACTCTGATACACAGTAGATAACTAATTAATGCTATTTCCCGGTCCTTGAAAAATTATTTTGGGAGATGAAGAAATACTACTTATTTAAGTGGTGTTCTCTTTCCCTTCATCTCTCTGTCAAGGAACTTAATCAGCTGACAAGCCACACAAATTGAATAAAAAAGCAGAAGGGGTAAAAATACAGAATAAAAATTTCTATGTTGTAGTTCCAGTTCATCTTCTTTGTCACTACAGTGCTGTGGGGCTGGGACAGGGCAACTGCCATACAGAAATCACTATTAGCTAACAGACATTTTATCCTCTATTTGAAGGTCAACTGGAAACAGAGCTCAAAAATCAATTTGGGGAAATTTGCACTATTTACCTGTAAAAAGGGGTTAGAGTTCAATTGCACAACTGAGTAGTGAAGTGGCTTTGAAATTAAAACACAATTAAAGTGAAGTCTGCCAATAAAGGGAAAAGCATGCTCTACATGCATCCAGCACTGTAAATAAAATTACATTTGAAAACTATTTTCAGTTAATCTTTCAATAGACAAATGTTAAAAAATAACTGATCAAATCAATTAATTTTTATACTGCCATTAAAAATGATAATCAAAAGAATAATTAAGCCAAAATTCATGAAATCATACATTTTAAACATGAATAATTAATTGTATGTCAATCATTCCTCAATAAAGCTGGGGAAATGTTTAAAAAAAAAACAAATGAAAACAAAAGAGTAATTAAGGAATATGAAACAATACCCATTTGCTGTTAAATTTTTAAAAGTAAAAATTTGCATATTATAAAATAACTATGGGAAAATATGTATGTGTATGGACAAAAACAAGATGAGAATATAAAAAATACATTTTTTTCAAATGAGATGGGTGAAATTTTTGTGTTGTAGTATTTACGAGTTTTCTTTTTTTTTTAAAGATTTTATTTCTGTATTTTCAGAGAGGGGAAGGGTAGGAGAAAGACAGGGAGAGAAATATCAATCGGCTGCCTCTCGCACGCCCCCAGCTGGGGACCTGGCCTGCAACCCAGGCATGTGCCCTGACTGGGAATTGAACTGGCGACCCTTTGGTTTGCAGGTTGGTGCTCAATCCACTGAGCCACACCAGCCAGGGTTACAAGTTTTCTTTAATATTGCTATAACTTTACTTTATTATAAAATACAACAAACAAGAGTTTCAAGGCCTTACAACTGCAAACACACAAAAATATTTCTATGGTCCTTTCTGTATAGCGCTCAGGTGTATTCCAGATATGTTTTGGAGCTCCTGCCCCAGGCCTGAGGAGAAGCCAGACTGTTTGTAAGAACCTCAGGAGCGCCCATGATCTCCAGGTTTGGATCTAGGCCAAGACAATTTCCACGGTTCTACCTGCATCCTGCCTATTCTCCTGAGGACAGGTTGTCCCTTAATCAATTAATAATTCTTAACTCGTCAAAATTATTACAACAAAGTTTCTCTCCAGAAAAGCATTTAATGAAAGCAATATTTATTTCATCATATTATAAAAATTTTGGACAGTTCTAATAGCAGTTCTTACATGGTCAGAAAGAATGTCTGTTTAGCTCTCCCCAGGGCCCAACACAGTGCCTATCAAGGCCCCAATAATATTTGCTGAGAAAAACCCTTTCAAGTATATCTGTATTGAATATTACAACAGAAATTTTACTTCACTAAGCACTCATTTACAGAGGAGCTATAAAGAACAACTGTGCTTGCTTTATGGTTGATTACTTTCAATGGTAAAATCCTTACTAATAAAATTACCTTAGCCATTAGAATATTAAAACATCTTCAAATATAAAATATTCTACTTATAAAAACTGAGCAATAAATATTCAACAAATATTTACCAACATCTGTAATTCTGTTGTGACAAAATCAGTTTTATGCATGAATACTAAATATCTCAATTTGTGGACTATCTAAAAATGAAACAAGGAAGATAAATTCATTCAAAAAACTAGTCTTTACAAGAAAGCAAATGCAAATTTGAACTTGGAATCATTATTTTTCTTCCAAGAGAAAACTAGAGTTTAATGATGTTACATTTTTAATGAAATTAAAATATACGTTCTCAATGGAATGCACAATAAAAAGTGAGGGACTGTTTCAAATTCTATGCTTAATACTTTTTTTAAAAAGGTTCAAATTTTTTTATAGTTAAACAGAGCCATAACTACACTGAATTTCCAAGCCTCTATTTTTTTTGGCTGTCTTATACTTCAAATTAAATGATTAACAGATAGTTTATTGGCCTAGTTAGCCACAAAAGAATGTTATTTTGGTAAGGTTTTATGTGAATAAAAACAAACTTTGTTTTTTATACCAATTCTGGGTCAAATAAGAACATTTAGAAGATAACTATAATTTTTAAAGATCATGTTAGTTTTGACCTAGTACCAACTAAATAAAACTGTTCTTCGGGTAGCTAAAATACACAAACTGAGAGTCATTTGGAATATGTATTCATACATACACTGAAAATTCTTCGGACCCTGTATTTTATTTAGTTTCACTTCTCCCTCTCTGAGTCACAGTTCTGTTTAGCCAGCTGAAAATACTTATTTTTACATGTTTGTATTAAAACTAAAAGTTAGAAACCCATCAAAGTCACAGAATGCCTTAAGTAATAGTAGGAACAAAGAATAATGGTATCAAATTAACAAACAAAAACATTTTGGTCTTTACACTCTTGAGGCACTTTTCGAAGCTAAAATGTAAAAATATTTAGAAGTAGCAGTTAAGTTCTTTTAAAAAAATTAAATGAAATTTGACAACCCAAATTTGTACCCACAACAAATAAATGTTTTTAAAAATTACTGTACCTAGAATTATTAACTAAAAGAGAAACCTCAAGAAAATTTCCAGACTCGCCTTAAGGCAACCAAACTTCAAGTATTAAGGTGAATATGGACAAAAATAAATGTAATAAAAATGAAAGCATCTAAGAAATTGTGGCCAAAGATAATCTAATTTCAGAAGATCTCTTTGTTAATGCTAATTAAGGCTTAAAGGTTTAGAAACTCTATCCTCTTTCCTGTTTTTTTCCACCTGAGAAAGCTGACCTTAATACTGCTACAGATTAAAAGAAGAATCCAAGCTGGACAGACTTCTCCTGGCAAGCTCTGCCCCCAGATTCGAGGGGTGAAATGTGTTTCTGAAGGTTCCCAGGACACTAATATCCTGGTTTTCTACCTTCTGCTGCCATGTCGGTAGGTAGGTAACATATTAAGAGTGATACACAAACTAACACTATAATGAAATCTCCTATTTTTGTAATTTAAGTTTATGAGCCTAAAGTAATTTTCTGCTGAAAACAGTTTTCCTCTACTTTTCTCAAGGAGGTGTGTTAAGTCTTTCACAGACAGCCTAACACAAGAATGCTATTCTTGATTCCAAGTGAGATTATCATCAAGAGGCCGAAAAACCATTCATCTGTCTGTTATCTTGCTCCTTTATAAAAAACAGTAATTGTTACTTATTTCACTCAAGATATAATCATTCAACTTTTAAAAATACTTTGAATATAATAGTAATTAGATTGGTAATGTCAACTTGTAAGGAATCATCAATTTTTTAAAAAAGTGAACAACCATATTAATGGTTATGTAATCTTTCTCAGTATTTTCTGGAATACTCTAACAACTGAACTAAAGTATAAATATTTCAAACAGTATAGTACATAATCTAATTATTCTTATAAAAGCCAATATATTATCAGATAAATAAAACAGAAATGTAATTATGTAAAAATATATTTGAATATTTAAATAATAGTATGTTTAACCTAAATTAAAGTATTTGATTAATATCCTAACTTTATAGTTATAATTAACTATTTTTAATAGACTACGTATTGAAAATATATTTTCAGGAATTGTCCTTGAAACAGTTTTCTGGATCTGGGCAAAAGAACAGTGAAGCATCTGCATCCCTTTCCCCACGCTGGGCGTCTCTGCCCTCAGGGCCCTCATCTCTCTTGTTTAGCACTGTCACTGCAGCACCTGACACAGTGCCTGCAACACAAGGATCTCGGCAAATATCAACTGAAAAATCAATCATAAATATAGCACGTAGATTTATCATGAAGTATGGTGCTGCTTCCTTTGAAATTGAAGCACCCAATACTATATTTTTGAAGTTAGATTACCTTGGCCACAATTTCTTAGATGCTTTCATTTTGATCACATTCATTCCTGTCTATATTCACCCTAATACTTGAATTTGATTGTCTTGAGAAAGAGAGGGAGAGAAACATCAATCAGTTGCCTGTTGGAAGCCCCTAACTGGGGACCTGGCCGGTAACCCAACTGGCGACGTTTCGGTTTGCAGGCCAACATCCAACCCACGGAGTGACACCAGTCATGGCAAAAGTACATTTCTTTAAAAAGCGTGAGGAAAATATCTGCTGCTTTTTAAAGAGAAGCTTTTAAAACTTTAGCCAAATATAGTGTCATGGGATCTAAGTTCAGCACATTCAGTACCTGAGTTTTACCTTACCAAAACAATGCAACACATACTTGCCACAGCTTCCTCAGCATTCTGTTCTTTGACACGGAAGGGTGTCCCTTCAAATTAGGAGATGTTTTTAGCTCAGGCCATCATTACCAACAGGTCCAAAGTACCTATCTGCCATCTCCTACAAAAAAAGTAATATCACTTTATTATTCTAAATATGATTTAGTCTTAGTTAAGAACCTTTAAAGTTTATGCCTTGCCTTTTTAAAAATAAATATAACTTTGAAAAATTTTTAATTTCCTCATAGAAACTTTAAAAGAATCATCTAGATGTCAAACCCAGTATTAGTAAGAAACACAAAAATTGAAAACTACACTTTAAAAAATTCTATATTATATAAAACAACCAAGTCATTATTATACTATTTTCAGTAAAAAAATTTCAAAATGTGAATATATACAGAATATCATAGGAAAGCTAAGATTAAGAAACAGGGAATTATAAACAATTACTACACAAAACTTACAAAAGACTGACAAAACTTGGCCAAACTAAGAGTTGGAAAGAGGTATATATTCCTATGTTTACATATAAACTTACTGATATCTGTATCCAAATTTACTATGTATTAATTGGAATGAGTGGATTATCAATGCTGGCAATAAGCCAGTAATACTTAAATAAACTACCGGTACTCTACCCATACACGTGTGGTATCTAATAGAATGACTGGTGTTTAACAATTTCGTGTTTGCAAGAAAGCTATGACCAAATGGCTTTTCAATCAATGCATTGTGAAACATTTAATAGTATAAATAAACTGAAAACCATTCTCTGCAAACTCAGATTTGTATCAAAAAATGCTGTGGTTTATTACTCAGAGTTAAACCTATCAGGAAAATTTAATAGAAACTATAATTGTTTCTGTTATTAAATAACAAAAATAATGCTGTTAAAGTATTGAATCATTTTTGTTGTTCTTTAAGCACTGAAACTCTGTAACCATAATGAATGAATATTCAGGAAGATGATTTCCCCCAATACCTTTCCTTTGATTCTTGCTATTATTATATACAAGCTTACAAGAGCTCTCTTAAGCCAAGAAATAATGTAAGTCCACTAATCCTTTAGTAAAATACATGTAGGTTAAGTTAAAGCTTCAGCTGAATAGATACACTATTTTCATGAAAAGCAAAAGAGCATTTTCCTGGGAAGCACAGTGGAGCATACTGTTATCTCTGCAGCCTGCGATTCTACAATTTCATTTCCTGGTATCTCCTCCTCCTGCCTCTCCTTAGCCGTCCACCCACAAGGATGTGGACTAGAAAAGAAGATAGGAAACAGGTGCCAAAGAGGGGAGGTTATTTTCCAAAATGAATTATTACTGTTATAGGAAATTGGTAACCTATTTGAACCTACTTTTATTTTTTATTTTTTTTATTTTTAAAGATTTCCTTTATTTATTTTTAGAGAGCGGGGAAGAGAGGGAGAAAGAGAGGGAGAAAAACATCCATATGTGGTTGCTTCTTGCACGCCCCCTACTGGGGACCTGGCCCACAACCCAGACAAGTGCTCTGACTGGGAATTGAACCAGCGACCTTTTGGTTCACAGGCCTATGATCAATCCACTGAGCAACACCAGCCAGGGATGAACCCACTTTTAAATCACACAGTAAATCTAAGATGTTTTTACCAAATGAGTCTCCTGACAAGAGCTGCCAAGACATGTGAAGGCGCGAGACAACTAGAGGAGCAACAAATGAGCTCGTCAATACTTCTGGGTGAAAAGCATACTTGCCTGATGTCATTTCAGTTCCTGACACCGGGTTATTTTAGAACACTTCTCTCTAATTCACAGTACCTTTTTTAAATTTAGAATTAGAGTGAACTTCGAAAATTAAAGAAGTCCTCTTAAACATATACACTCTACAATAAAATAGATGAGTTGTTTTGGCAATAGAAGATGGATTGTAAATGAAGATGAAGAGTTTGGGCTCTGGAACCAGACTGCATGGGCTCAAATTCCGCCTCTGTCATTGACTAGCTTTGTGGCCCTTGACAAGTGACTTAGCCTCTCTGTGCCACAGCCCCCTCATCTGTAAAGTGGGGCAACTAAGAGTACCTATTTAATAGGGTTGCTGTGAGGACTCAAAGAAATAATACATGTAAAGTGTTTGGAGCATTTCCTGGCATTAATAAACCCGCAATTAGATTTTTCTGACTTTTTCTTAAGGTATTCACTTTAACTTATAGAATAAAGGGAGTCTTTAAAATTTGTTAAATGTTGAAAGAGTATAAAATATGCTAAAAGTCTGGGAAGTAATTTTACTTTCCATTCACACCTTTGATCATATTAAGCAATGCTAGAATAAGCTGGCTTTTAACAGGCAGACACTGATCAATCGTGAAGCACCCCCACCCCAACATACACATATTTTCTCTGACCTTAACTTCAAGAGGAGTCATTTGTCTATGATACATTTTAAGGGGTGCTTCATAGAACTAACAAACCTCCGATATAAAAGAACTTACAGTAATGAGAAATTGTCCTTTCATCATCCCCCACTCCCAAGTGTACCCCATACCCAGAAAAGTTCTCTTTGACACCATTGGGAAGTAAAGAAAACAAACTTACATAGAAGAAAAACATAATATGAGTAAAAAGCTTTGTTAGAAACATCGGAATCTTTTTACCTCCTTTCATTCCTCCCAACGACCGAAAAAGAGAAAGACTTTTAGGGAGGGGAAAAACAAGTCTGAAATTCTCTGGGAAATATGAAATCACTAAAATTTAGTGACAGAGTGGTTATATAAAATTATAAATATGTATGTGATATGTCTACCACATCAGTGTTTCAATTTTCTAAGATAAGCTTTGATATTTAAAAAAATCTAAATCTAAAAACTGAAAACAAAAATTCTGCATAAAATAGGAATTACTCAATTTTGACTCCCTTGAATAAATGTCATTCTTCAAGTGCTCACATTTCTTTTCCAAAGAATATCATCATATTGTTTAGGCCAAAGGTATACAGTGCCATTTTTATACAGCTTAAATACATTATGGGACAGTGGTGATATAAACCAGAAAGATTAAATATTCTTAAAGACACAAAAACCGGCAACTACCTAAAAAATGACATAAATATTTACATTAAAAATTAACTGTATAAAATGTAAACTCAAATATATATCTTGGTTAGTAATCAGCAGCTTCAGTCAGGAAAGTCTGGTTAATTCATGATTATGCTGTTAATACTCAAATAACGAGAGTCTTTTGGGCCCAAATCCACAATGCTATACTGTAAATAAAAGGTTATTTCCTTAGCTACATATGTTATTTTAACAATGTAAGAGTACTTCCATTTAAGAATAAAGCTACAATTTAAAGTAGTCTAGCCCCAAATATCACATTAGTGTGCCCAACTAACACTACATGGAAGAAAACATGTAATACATCATAACCTCACCTTTCAGGATTAATGTGAAATATAATACAAAAGGGAGGAAGTCTCCGAAGTGAACCCATCTCACCTATGCTATTGAGTTCATTAATTAAAAATTTGGAAGACTTCACTCACATTTATTTTTAAAAACTTATACTACCAGTATCATGAAAGATGAAATAACTGGTACATAATCTATGGATGGCCCACCAAATTCAGTGAAATAATCAGCTTGCTACAAGGAAAGGCATCTACTAATCGGTGTTCACAGCGCAGACGCATCTATGTTTTCTGCCCTAGCATACTTTCAAGCCATCTGGCATGAACGCCACTCTCGTTCACTAGCCTCATCTGTTCAGAATCGAATCAAAAATGAGACGGAGCTACATGCACTTCAGGGAAACCAAAGAACAACACACATGTGTAAAAATCTTCCAAATGTGTAACTCTGAACTAGTTTACACTCAAAATGTGTTTTAAAAAACATTCCCATTAATATGTTAATGCTCTTTTAAAAACAGTAGAATGGTTCAAGAATAGTAGCATGGATCATAGCTGTCATCAGTTACCCAGGTCTTTCTTTAATTCTCATTTTTTATCTGATCACTAAATAAAACATTTGGAGAGGTTCTTTTACAAAAAGATTCCATGATACATGAAATGCTGTCATTTCTATATTGAAAAGATCCAAGACTTTACATTTTATTTAGCATACAATTAGTCTGCTTAGCCCTAAAATGATCAGAGAGAAAAACTGAGAGGAAAAAATATTCATGAAAGCCCTTTTTCTTTCACATCCTGTTACTACATTACTGTCTTTGGCAGCACTCATATTTCTTTTGCTTAAAATCAAGAGTCTGAACTGCTACTTGAGAAATAAAATCTATGGATATACTGGGGCCAACATCCCTGTTAGAACCAACTCCCGTTCCTCCTCACTGTTGGCATAAAAACAAATGACTTTTTCAAGGTAATTTTTCAGAAGCAAAGATAATCCATGTAGCACCATATAACACAAGTTAAAGCTTTCAGACAAAGACGGAGAAACAATGATCAATACCAACCAATCTAAAGGTGCATTTACCAGGTACCTATACCTCAAACCGACAGTCACCGTTCCTGGAGGAAAGCTGCCGCCTCCTCCTTGCCAGTGAACCATTCTATTTCCCAATGCTGTGATTTTTCCTTTCCTGCCATCCTCTTCATCTCCAAGAGAACTGCTGCTTCTTTTCGAATTACATGAAATCCCAACCGAGTCACATTATGATGTCTCTGCCAGTTAGCCTTTCCTTTACATTCCCTCCCTCCCCCAGCAAGCAAAGACTGGCCCCTTCTCGTGATATTCTTTGTTTTTTTCTGTTATGTTTTCTTTTTTGCTTTTGTGGAGGGTTTTTTTTTTTTGGCTGTTGTTTTTCCTTTTCTTCTTTCTGTCTCATGGTTTTCTTTAGAGCTGGTGTGAGAGATCAGAACAGCGCTGTGGGATTCCCGCTCTGCCAGTCTCTTCCCTATACTTCTCTTCTATCCATCCCCTTTGGATTCCTAATCCCCCCTAACCCAGTCTCTCACGGAAGCTTTGCCAGAGCCTGACCCTTCACTGACCTAAGAGTACCAAAGAGTACTGTTCCTTTTTCGGGGTTTTGCTCTTTCCTCACTCTTACCCATAGAGAGGAGAGATGGGAAAGTCATATTGAAACAAAGAATTTCAAGCCCCTTTACTAAGAACTTTGGTGGATATGCACAGGGACGGGGCATCCCCCAGGGCTCTTTTCTGCCATCAGACCCGCTTCCTCTCCCGTCTGTCTCCTTCCCAGACCTTCATTCCGTGCAAGGATTAGGAGATTGTCCTTTCGGGCCCTAGATTTGAAGTAGTCCCTGGTCAGCCTCCTGTCTCCCTCCTAAAAGGTACAGACATTTCCATTCTCTGTAATTAACTTCACCCTAAGTTCCAGGGCTTCCTCAAAACGTAATATAGTTCTTAGGGACTCAACTCTGAGTCTTGCCCCGAAGTGGGGGCACGGCCTGGCCCTGAAATGGGTGCCCAGCCTTTCCTGAAGTGGGGTACAGCTTTCCCCGAATTGTTTCTCGGGATTCCAACCCCAATGCCAGTGCGCTCAGCTCCAGCAAGAGACTCTCTGCTTACTTTCAGGGTGGCTACATCCCCACGAGGCCACACGCCCCTGCAGGGCAGGGCTCCAGACCTCCCCTAGCACCCTCCACATTGCTGGGGTCCTCCATCCCTGCGGCATACTCCCCCAGAAGACCCACCCAGTCTTCACTCCCCTCAATAACCCCAAATTGCTCAATCCTCCCATGGGGAGGAGGGCTGAGATTTTCCTTTACAGAGCCCACCCCACCCCCCAGCTATTTAAGCGCGAAGGAGGCTCAGGGTCTGTCCCTCAGTGGCGCTGCCAGGCCCTGGCAGGCCCGGTCCCTCCCCCTCGAATGCCCAGCGCCTGGTCCGCCCCGAGACCCGCCGCCTCCAGCGCGCTCAACCCCCCAGGGTCTTTGCCCTGGGGCCGCCCTCCTCTGTCCCGTCCGCGCGCCGGCCACCGGCTCTGCGCTGCCTGTTCCTACTCACAGCCCCCGGGAGCCCCGGCCCGCTCGTCCCGGAACCGGCTCCGGCCGCTACCTGCAGGGGCCGCCGCGCCTCTCAGCGCCCCGCCGCCGCCATCTTGCATTTCAAAGCTGCTGCACTTTTCAGGGAGTCAACTCTGACCTGTGAACCCTACACCCGGAACCGCTCGGCAGGCTGTCACACGGCCTCGGAGTTCGGCAGGCCCCACGGAGGGTCCGGGGAGTGGGGTACGGTGAGGCAAGGCGCGAGGCTGCCGGGGGTGGAAGGAGGAGAAGAGCCGGCTGAGGCAGGGCCCGCCCGCGCGCGCGCCCTCTGCGCGCCCCTACCCCGCTCCGCGCCCGGCTCTCAGCTCCAGGACCCGGTTGCTCCCCTGTGCTTAGACCCCTGCCTTTACGCCCCGATTGGCGTAGAGCTGGAGGTAGGGGGCCGCCCCGCCCCTCTGTCAACAGAAGCCCCGCCTATGCCTGCGGAAGCCCTGCCCCCGTCAACAGATGCCCCTCCTTCTCCCAATCTCAAAGTGGTCCCGCCCCTTGCCGGAGATAGCGCCACCCTCTGTCAACCAAAGCCAGGCCTTCCACACAGGTCTGTCCGGAAGGCAGCCGCCTTCTGTCAGAGTGGCCATGCTCCCTGAGTGCTTTGCCTTTCTATTGTCACCGCCGGGTCGCGAGAAATGCCCCTTCTCATCATATGCCCCTTTCCAGGTGGTACTTCTGTCCAAACCCCGCCCCTTTAAGTGGATGCCCCACCCTTTATCAATAGAAGCCCCACCTTCCCAAGGTCGAGGCTTCCCACGGCTATCTATTCTAGCCCGTGGCCCCGCCACCTGTCAACGGACGCCCCGCCTCTTGTCTCCACCACTGGCCGCAGCTCTACCCGCAGACACCAAAAGTTCGGTTCAACCTCATTTCGGACAGCAGTGCTAGACAGAGGCAACCTCTGCTCCCCGAAAGCCCTCCTTTCCCCGCTCACGAGTTACTCCTGGAGGGCTTTCTTTGAAAGCTGTGGTCCTCAAATCGGGACAGCTTCATTGTAAACCAGCCCCGCAAAGAAAGCCAGCTAAGGACCTAGGCTTTGGGGAAAACCCGACAGTGTCACCGCCCCTCCCCACACATTCCTGTCCACTCCCCCTCATCACTTTTTTAATGAAAAGTACAGAGCAAAGAGAAACCACTCACCCCCCATCACCCTTCAAGCTATTCTGCACGGGCCTGGACGTGCCTTGATGTTCATTCCCTACCCGCACCCCAGGTCACGGACCCTCTGGGCTTTGACAGCAGTACTCCACTGAGCCGCATTAATTCTAAAATATACAGTAACTTAAAATGAAACCCCGATTGTTGAAATCAATGCACATCAGCTTCTTTTTACTTGTATGTTTCATCTGAGAATCCTAAAACTTGTGAAAGCCAGTGCAAGCAAAGCTTAATGATCTTATTAACAGAGGTACTCAATTCTGCCATACTCAACACACTATATTTACAACAAAAATTTAACACCACTTTACTCTCCTGAAATGAAATTCAGATAATGTAAACTACAAAAATAATTTCAAGACCTCAATGTTCTAGTACAATAAAGGTGAAAAAAAGAGAAAGTCATTGATTCTAAATTGCTGCAGGGAATCAACAAAATAACAAAATAGTATTTTTCACTATTTAAATAAATACACTAATATGAGAACTAGGGGCCCAAAATTGCACCCACAGAATTTCAGTATGCCTCCTAGGGGGCAGTACGGTGCCCACTGAGAACCTCTCTTTAGGACTTATCTCTGAGGAAAGGAATGCTTCAGATACAGAAATTCATTCTTTTGTTCACATATTTAACAGTGTTTTTTGAGCACCAGCATATGGGATGCAGAACTGAGTCAGGCAACATTACTGCCTTCAAAGAGATTACAGTCTAGTAACCAAGCAAACATGAATACGGAAACATAAGCCAGAGATCAAGGACAGATACATAAAGAGACCCCTTTAAGGATATGGACTGAGGAATACAAATCCTTTCTCTCCCAACTCGCTCCCACCCTCCCTCCCTCTTACTTTATTTTTCCCCTTCCTTCCTTTTCTCTCACCCATCATTCCCTTCACCCTCTTCTTTAGTACCCATTTAGAGCACCACCTCCTTCTCTCTATAAGCTGTCTGGTTCACTGACCAATACCAGCAGCCCAGAGTCCTCCACAGTTAGGGTTATGCCCGCAGGGCAAGTCTGTCCAGAAAACAATTTTGATAGCACTGTGCTGAGAACAGTGTCCTTAGCTGAATTGCTGCCAATTATTTGGTATCCTTGTACAAAGCAAGACTCACCCTTAAAAAAAAAAACAAACTGGTTGCAGAACAAAGCAATATGAATATATGTTTCACAAAGCAGATTGTGCCAGCCCACATAAATCTGTTTAGAGATCATCCTCACAGAGTAACTTGTTTTTATTAAAATAAACTCATTTGTAAAAATTGTAAATATGACTGATTTCAACAGCTGCGTGACTCCAGAAGTAAGTTTTTACCCACGGATTGGCACAGTTAGACGAGTCTAGATTTTTTTATGCATATGTTTTGTGGTTTGTCATTGCACAGTCTGGTATGGCAAAACTTTAGTACTGTTAGAAGTGAGAACTTGCCCAGCAGGTTTTAAAAAGTGCAGTACTTTGGCTATTCAGAGCCTCTTCCACCATTGGAACAGGGGGAAAATATATTTGTAGGAAACAAAGAACGCTGAATCAAAAGTGCCAAGCACTGGGGTCATCTGAAGAGGAACAGGCTTCCAACAGCAGTTTCTGCAGTAGTTTCCTTTTGTTATTATTTTTCCCTTTTTCTATTCTTGGTGAAAAACGCCTCTATAAAACATGGTACCATGAAACAGATCAGTCTAAAAGACACTTTAAACTTTTAACTAGAGTTTGGTGAAGTTGAGAAGGTAGCATTGGCGAAATATTCCCACAATTCTAATAGCTACTTCAGAGGTGGACACACATTCCTGCTAAAGCTAGTTCAGACTGAACAAATTCAAAGTCAAGTTAGGATCAAGTCATTTCCTATTCCTCTTAGTGCTTGCTTTGGGAAAATAATATTATAGATAATAACAGTAAAGACAAGTGAATATTGTTGATAAATGCCTTTCCTACTCCACTCCTCCCCTATTTCTATATCTAGTAGAAAGACCATGTGTGCATGGGGCTATAGGGTGAGGAAAAACTAATTTTCCAGTATTTATTCAAGGAGTAACATGTTGATATACTTAAATCATGGTGTCATCTGGGTTACTTCACTCACTAGTATGTATTCTATTTCCATCAAAAAAGTTAGTGAATGCCCTGGCTGGTGTAGCTTAGTGGACTGAGTGTGGGCTGCGAACCAAAGGGTCACCAGTTCGATTCTCAGTTAGGGCACGTGCCTGGGTTGTGGGCCAGGTCCCCAGTGGGGGCCACATGAGAGGCAACCACACATTGATGTTTCTCTCTCTCTTCCTCCCTTCCCCTTTCTCTAAAAATAAATAAAATCTTTAAAAAAAAGTTAATGACTGTGTCAACACTATCTCTGGGAAAAAAATGGCCAATGTGTCTTTTTTTTTTTTTTCCAGATAGAGGGGAAGGAAGGGAGAAAGAGAGGGAGAGAAACATTCTTCTGTGAGTGCCTCTTGAGCACCCCCTACTGGGGACCTGCCCATAACCCAGGTTTGTGCCCTGACTGGATATTGAACCGGCAACTCTTTGGTCCGCAGGTTGGTGTTCAATCCACTGAGCTACACCAGCCAGGGCCCAGTGTGTCTTTTTTTGATCTAAAATCTTACCATACAAATAAGCCTAGGGAACTACCCAAGGAGAAAGTAATACCAGAGTGAGACAATGCAGTGCTTCACTGTTTCAAAATCTTAGCAGGGCAGTCTAGCTTTCTAAAATGTTAATGTGCAATGAAAACGGTCAGGGAACTTGGTTTAAAATGTAGAATCTCAGACCCCGCTCCCAGGAGAGTCTAATTCAGTAGGTTTGGGATAAGGGGGTGAATCTGCATTTGACAAACAGCTGGTGACGCTTTTGTAAGTGACCTGGAAGCTTTACTTTCATGTTGCTTCTCAGAGGGAAGGCATTGCATTAGCCAGGGTAGTGTGCACAGGATTTGAAAACATGCACTTGTGCTGAAGTCAGGGAGTCCTCTGTTCAAGTCCCAGATTCTACGCATCTGCAGCTGTTGTCACCTAACAAACCTACCAAAACTTAAGTGTCTTAAAAGCCTAAGCTATTATTTGGCTCAGAAGTCTGTGGGTCAACAGGGTTGGTGCTGCTGATCTGGTCCAGGTGTGGCTGATCTTGGCTGGAATCACCTATGCACCTGTGTTTAGCAAGGGACTTGTCTGGGGGCTGCCTGATCCAGGAGTGTCCTTCATATGTCTGGTAGTTGGCCAAGGGCTGGCTCATCTAGGATGGCCTCAGTCACACCTCCAGTGGTTGGCTGTTGATCACAGGGTGACTGGACCACATGTTTCTCATCTTCCAGTAAACAGCCTAGACTCCTTCACATGCACAGGGTCCTAATAAATGAAGCAGCAGCATTTTATTTACTTGTTTGTTCGTTTATTTTTCTTTTCTCAACTCCGTGTCCCCCCAGTCACAATGCAGACCAGGCAAGGGGCCTGGGCTGAGGTGTATGTAGGTTGGGTTTATTCTGCCTCCTCTTTCTGTACAGTTGGCATCAGCACACTGCCTGGGGTTAAGCACCAGGAGGCCAAGCAGCAGCATTGGCCTAGGCTCAGAATTGACACACTGTTATTTCTGCCACATTCTACTGGGCAAAGCAAGTCACAGGACCAGCTCAAATACCATCACTTGATGGAACAGCAGCGAAGTCCCACTGAAAAGGATGAGGATACAGGAAGGGCACACAGATGGGACCATTCTTGTAACTGATTTACCACAATAACTATATGACTAAAGGCATGCTTTTGACTTAACCTGTTTTTACGCATCTGTAAAATAAGAATAATTGCTGTGCCCTATCTCAAGGAATTGATAGTTCATGCAAAGGGCCTGGCTTATCTTAATTTCTCAGAAAATATTAGCCATGATGATGCTGATCCTGACCTCTAGGGTCCTTTCAACCTGAAAACCTTATGCATTTGCATAGAAGACAGAGTAGGCTGTTTTTTTGTGGCCCTTCAGGGCAGGACTTTGGCCTTGATTTCCTCTCTTGATTTCACGGTTTCAGTTAACTCCCTTCTGGTTGTGGTACAGAAATCCACTCAAGTTAGCTCAATTACAGAAGCCAAAGCTACTGTTTGTCCCTACAGGTCTGCTCCATCATTTCCTTCCTTGACGCTCCTTTAGAACCTGGCCCAGCCAAGTAACCTTAGCGCAGGAGTCCAATATGGTGTTCAGCTCTGTTCGTTAGCGCCAAATGGCCTGGTTCTCAGTGTCTCAATTCCAAACTCTAAAGAGAGAACCTGATTGGTCCAGCACATATTTTCTTATAAGGCCAGGTCATTCCAATCTGCCATGGCAGGAAAAGTGGGCAGTCTTGGGGGGAGAAGGCAGCCCTATGTGGGCAGTAGAGGTTGTGAGCAACGGTGGTTCCTTCAGAAGATGGCTGTGAGCTAGCAGACACAGTGATTCACGTTTCCTGGATACAAGCAGCCTCCTCTAATATTTTAAACTATGTCCCCATCAAATAGTTGAAGTACTAAATTTCAAGGACCTTATAAAAATCCATCTCCTCTCAGAACATCTCTTGATAAAGTAGAGGTAGAATGGCTATTTCTCCCACCACTCCCCCAACCCCTACCACAGGCTTTAGCTGGAGCAGATGCATACGGTAGTTTGCTAGGGCTGTTGTAATAAAGTACCTCAGACTGGGTGGCTTAAACAAGAGAAATTTATTTTTCATAAAGTTCCAGAGGCTGTGAGTCTGAAATCAAGGTTCTGGCAGGGTTGATTCCTCCTGAGGATTCTAACAAAAGGTTCTGTTGCAAGTCTCTCTGACTTGCAATAACTGTCTTCTTCCAGGGTCTTCACGTTGTCTGTACTTGGTATATGCCTCTGTTCAAATTCTTCTCATGTAGGATTAGCATCCACCCTAATGACCTCATTTTAACGTAATTACCTCTGCAAACACCCTGTCTTCAAATACAGTCACATTCTGAGACACTGGGGTTATGTAATATGAATTCTGAGGGAGACACAATTCAGCTCATAACAACACAAAAAGTCATCACCTATAATGTAAATGGTGTCTGAGCCTGTTCCTTCCATTGCAACATCACTGAGCTTATCTACATTTCTGCTGGCCAGAATGCTCTTCTGTCCCTGAGAGCATCCAGGGACAGAACTACTTACTGACTCTGTGTCTGTCATTTATAAATAAGCCTGTTTTAAAGCTCCAAGTCTGTGAAAAAGTGGTCACACTGTATGCTCCTTGAAAGTTTTTGTTAAATTAGGAAGGTATTAAAGCAGGGGTCCCCAACCTCTGGGCTGCCCTGGGCTTTTTAGGAACCAGGCCTCACAGCAGGAGGTGAGCTTGCATGTAACATGCTTGAATCATCCTGAAACTAGCACCCCCCAAGCCTGGTCCATGGAAAAATTGTCTTCCGTGAAACCAGTTCTTGGTGCCAAAGAGCTGGGGACCGCTGGTCTAAGGCCATGGGTCTCAATTCTGACTAGACAGTAAAATTACCTGGTGCTTTTAAAAAACATCTATGTTTCAGCCCCACCTCCAAAGATTCTGATCCTTTAGTTTCAGGTGGGATAGAGCACTTAAAAAAAAAAACACCTTCCCAAATGATTTTAAAATGCAGTCTGTGTTGAGAACCACTGGCTTCACACAAAGGATAGGGGAGGCAAACAACTCTTAGTAAGCGCCTCCATCTGCCTGGCTGTGAGCTAAGTGCTTTGTTATATTTATAATTTAATTTTCAAAACAATCCTCTGGGTATTAGTACGACACCCTCCATTTTATAGACAAGGAAATTGAGGCCCAAGAAGATTGCCTTCCCCAAATCCCTCCAGCTGTGGAGCCAGAGGTTTAGGGCCCTGGATAGGTCTGGAGGTTGGTCAGGCCTTTTTCACTGTTCGTAAAAGAATCAATAAAGACATCAATTTTTGGCCCCTTTTAAAAAACATCTCAGTTAGGCCTTCGTGATGATTCTTCCTTCACAGGCTCAACAACCACCAAGTGAGTGTATTATCTCTTTGTCAAAACAGACTAAGCTGGGCTGCAGTAAGCAACCCCGACACCCCCGGCTTAAAATGCAATGCTTTCTCAGTCGTCAAGGTTTCTTGCAGCTCTAAGTCTCTCTAGGGCAACTCCCCTCCAACTGGTGATTCGGGGATTCAGGCTGCTTCCTCTTTTGGGCTATGTTGTTTGGAATGCATGTCTCCTGTGTCGCTTAGGCAGAGGGGCGGGAGATTTCCGCCAGCCATGAAATGCTTGCTTAGAAATGACACATTGCACTTCTGCTTAGAGCTCTTTGATCAGCTCTAGTCACAGGAAATGTGGGGGAGCACAAGGACATTTTGGTGAGCAGCAAAAACTCTGCCTTAACAAAAGACATCTTTTTTCGGAGAACATGTTCAATAAGGTTAAAACCTACATGGACTCCACAGGCCTCCTTTCCCACCACACGGTGAAGCCTACCGATGTAGTCCATTCTTCTGTGCTTTGGATGATTAAGACGAACCTGAATTCTTCACTGAGGTGTGAGACGATTTAGGTGTGTTGACATGTAACTTTACCATATTATACATTCCTTGGGGGACAGGGACCATATCTCATTCTTCCTTTTATCCCCCTCATAATGCCTTCCATGCAGTAGGGCCTCAGTAATACTATGTATGTACATACATATAGAAATTCAGTGAGTATGACTCTGACAAGGAAGAATTGGTTCTTGCCCTCATAACTACAATGAAAATCCCCTAATAATAATGTATTAGTATTGTGTCATCGTTTCTTAATGTAGTTGAACTCCCATCTCTCATTTAATTGTGAATGTTATAAATGGAAAATATAGAACAATTAGCTTGGACTTCTCATTAATTTCTCCATTTGTAAACTACCTCCCCCTTACACATTTCTCTCTCTCCTGTGTCATAGCTGGATGAGACGCATGCAGCTTAGAGCCAACAGATGATATAACGCTAGGCTCACAGTATACATATACCCAAACGTTAGACAGCTTTTTGATCAGGCACATAGATCTTCAGGTGTTTAACAGCTTTTTTGAAAAATACTTGCAAAAGACAGTTCAGGGGCAATATAAAAATATAAGAAATACATAATTTTTCAGTTTATATATAAGAGGATAGGTTCTGGTCTATTTTGCCCTTAGATATTTCATACTTCATAATTAAAATGAGAACTATAGCTTAAAGCAATTTGTAAATTTTTATGAAATAGTTTCATTACCAAAGCAACTTAAAAAAGAGAGAGAGATAAAGCTCTGGCCAGGTAGCTCAGCTGGTTGGAGCATCATCCTGATATGCCAGGATTGTAGGTTCGATCCCCATTAGGGCACAAACAGTAATCAGCCAGTGAATGCATGAATAAGTGGAATAAATCCATGTTTCACTCTCTCTCTCTCTCTTAAAGAAATTAATTAATTAATTAAAAAAAAATAGAGATAAGCCCTGACTGGCATGGCTCAGTTGGTTGAGTGTTGTCCCATGAAGCAAAAGGTCGCAGGTTAGACTTGTGGTCAGGGTACATGTCTGGAGTGCAGGCCTGTCCCCATTTGGGGCGTGTTCAAGAGGCAACTCATTGATGTTTCTCTCCCTCTCTTCCTCTCTCACTATAAATATCTAAAAAAAGAGAGAGAAAAACTCATCCATGGTCCTCATGATCCTACTTCCTGACCACTATTAGAATTTTATTTCCAGATCAGCTATTTTTAGATAAAAGAAAATGTTTAGTAATCTCTGTTTCTTCCTCTACAAGGTTATTTGGTATAAGGTTATTGGAAAATTGGATAGACATTTTCATTTAGCTAGTATTTTAGTGACTATATTTCATGCAACAGCTGTGAGGTGAAGGTTCAGAAGAAACCAGGGAATTCATCTGGGTAATGGTGGTAATTTATATTTTTTCCCTAGTGGGATGGGGAAGAAGACTTAAGAAAAATTTAAGGAAGAAGCAGAAAAGAGACATATGATACATATGCTGTGGTCCTAAATATAAAATATGTAAACTGAATGAAGAAATAATTACAATATAAAACTGGGGTAACTTATTTTTCTTCCTAAGTAATTAAAGTAAAAGCTTGTGCCTTTTCTGAGACCCTGATCTTCCTAAATATTCACCACAGTAAATAGCTTTAATTAGGATTCATCACACGTAATCAGCTTCCAAATTATTTCATGAATACATTACCTATTGCAATGAGCCCCTTAACCCCCCAATGTTTAAGCCAGTTGGAGTCTCACAATGGTCCTTTAAACCAATACTTTAGCTCACAATATCTGCATGTGCAGGGCACCCATGTTTGACACTCTTCAATCCATTAAATGTTTTAGTCCCAATGTATTTTGGATGTTTGAATCATTTTGACTTGGCATGTGCTCTGAAGGTAGTAGTATTCCAAGAGCCCTCTCACTGCATGTTAAGTGCTGTTCTCTGACTCCTGGCCAGAGCTCAGATGTTGGCAGGGTTGACTGCTCAAATGTAGTGATTTCATTTTCAACCTTTGCATACTAAAATTACATAGCTGAACATGAAGCTTCCAGAGTTTTCCCCTTAAAAACAGAATAGACATAGTTTACATAATTTAACACTGCTACAAAATAATTAAGACAATCTTTGAAATTGGAAGAAGTTTGAAAATAGGCAGCTACAATAAAATTGATGCGGGTTGTGAGGTTCAATAATAGCTGAGAAACCTAAAAAAATAGTTATTGTTGGGCATTTCACATTTTTCTACTTTAAAAAAAAATGTTTACTTATTGACTAGAGAGAGAGAGAGTGCAAGCACAATTTCACTGTTCTATCCCTTTCTGCATTTATTGGTTGGCTCCTGCATGTGCCCTGACTGGGGATCAAACTCACAACCTTGGCGTATCAGGACAATGCTCCAACCGAGCTACCTGGCCAGGGTGATATTTTTCTATTTTTATGTTAAAAGGAAGTATCTTAGGTTGGGTTTTCCCTACCACAGAACCTGAGTCAAGATGTGAGAGCTAGTGGTTATTTGGGAGGGAACGCCAAGAAGTACAAACAGGGAAGTGCAGTTAGACAGGGTGGGGAAGGGAGCTAATACAGTTTCAGGCAGGTTATTGCTGAGACTTAGGGCTCAATCCCAGTGGAGAATTTAGAGACAAAAATGTAGAACACTCAGAGGTGCCCCACCCAAGGGACAAGGGAGCTGGGATATCATTCACCAACTCCAATCTGTATCCATTTGGCAGATAGTTCTGTAATTTCCAGTCACACCCAGTACCAACCATGAGAAAACCCTCAGGTGGGATTACAGATGTTGGCAGGAGGCTGTCAATGGCACGTACCAGAATGTTGAAGGCCAAGAGTAGGTCCCCTACAATGTCTGGTCAGGGGAAGTGGTTAAGAATATGGATCTCCATCACACAGATCTAGTGAAGTCCTGATTCTGTCATGATTTATGTGTGAAATTGAGTAAATTACCTAATCTAAGTTTTGGTTTATTTATAAAGTGAAAACAGTATCAGAATTTACCTCCTAGGGTCTTTTAAGGATTAAGTAAAATACTGTATAGGAATTGTACACGAGGAGACAGTTCACATGTCAGTATCGTTGTTAATCTTGATGAAGGACAATTCTCAGGGTGGCTACTGGGTTCACACTTCCTTATAATGGGGATTTTCTTTAGCAATGTCTAAGTTATGTGACCTTGGCCTCTGGCCATAGTTAGGGGGAACATCATGACCAATCCAATTCTTTTTTAGGGGGAACTTTGAAACCTAAAACAGAGAAGCACTGAGCTTGGGTGTCTTTGTTGAGTCACATTACTAGCAACCACTGGCATTATCAGGATGATGCTCCAACCAACTGAGCTACCTGGTCAGGGTGATGTTTTCCTATGTTCATACTACAAGGGCTTGGAGCGGCCCTGATTCTCACCATTGACTTTTGGTTTTTCTGACCATCCATGTGGTAACTTACATCCTTTCAAAAATATGCCTTTTTGCTAGAGTTAGCCAGAGAAAATTTCTGTTGTTTGCAACCAAAAGAATCTTAAACCCATCTGTCCTTTATTCAACATTTTAACCAATGGCTGTTCTCTCATCACTATACATAAATTAAACATTTTAATACAATAAAATTTATTTAATTTTATATATTATGTATAATCTATTTTAAATAGATAAATATGTATTGCTTGGTATTTTGTGCTTGTTTCTAGAGTTAACTTAAAAAAACTGGAAAACCCCACAACCTTCATCTATCCAGTCATTTTTTGACTATGCAAACCTAAGAATCTATAATCATTCAAATAGATGGGTTTCATAAGAATGCCCAATATGTGGACAATTAATTATTAGCAAATCAAAGTAAAAACTTATTTATAGCCTTGGAGTTAAATAAAATCCAACAGAAGCAGCTTCTAAAAATATAATTGAGGTGATTTTGTATCTTCAAAAAAATAGATGCAATTAGCTAGATCTCACACTCCTTCTCTGGGATCGGGCTTCCCTTCACCATAGCCCCCATGGGCTTCTATTTTCTATCAACTTCATATTTCACTAATCTGCTTCTTAGTCTTCCACTCTCCTTACTCATTACCATCATTAAGTCAAGTGGTATTTATTCAGCATCAACTATGGACCTAGTACTATAAGTGCTGGATCTAAAATCATAAAATGAACCAATCTTAGTTACTGACCTCAAAGAGCCTATGATCTTGTGGTGAGACAAACATTAAACAAACATAACATATAATTATAAATTATGAAGTGTCATGTAAGAATATTGGGATTGAATGAGATTAAAATTAAAAATCTATTTTAAAGTTTTAATTCAGAAGTTACATCTAATAGAGTGTCGGGAAAACTACTCTAAGATGGTAACATTTATGCAGAGAAATGAAGGATAGGAGTTAAACACTGGTGGTGGGAAGAGCATTCTAGACAAAAGGAACAGCATGTGAAAAAGCCCAGAGGTAGCAAAAAGGCTAGGTGGTGGTGGCCGGAGTGTTGTGGGCCAGGAGGAGAGTGAAGCTGAGAGGTAGGCAGAAGCCGTAATAAGAATCTGCAATGGGAAGCATTGAATATGAGCCAATATCAGATCTAAGTTCCTTGAACTAGTATTTTAGCTACTAGGTGAAGAATGGATGACAGGGGCAAAAGTAGAACGCGAGACCAATCGAGAGGTTCATGCAAGCATAGGCACGTGGCTACGCCAAGTTAAGAGTCAGTGGAGAAATTGGAGAGAATTAAGAGGTATTTTTGATTTTTCTAATCGGGATTTGATCATGGATTGGAAGTTGAGGGATAAGGGAGCTTTAGGTTTCTAGCTTCAGCATTTGGATGGAAGGTAGTGGCATTTCTAAATTAAGAGGAACTCTGGAGGTGAAGCAGGTTTCAGGGAAAGGTCAAAATGTGTTGGTTTATAATTTAGAAAAGTGATATGGCCTGGAAATATAAATTGGGAGTAGCTGATATACAGGTAGTACTTAAAGCCTTGAGAGCAGAAAACAACACCTGGAAAAAAAGTGTAAAGAGGAGCCCAGGACCAAGCTCTGAAGAACATGAGGACTGAGCACATGAAGATTAAGGATAGAGAAAGGCAGCCACAAAGTGGGGTGGTGGGAAGCCTTGGAATCTGGAAGGAAAAAAGTCATACAAGATCTGTCCAGAAAGTATCTAGCCACACACTATGAAAGATAACATTCATTGAAGAAGATATAAGATACAAGAGACATAGTACATAGGACATGATGCCTCAGTCCCCTTCAAAGTAGGGACCTTAGGACCTCAACACAGTTCTCCCACTGTTCAAAGCCCTGCAAAATCCTTTGTTGGAATCGCCATCAGCTGCCCTGTCGTATTTTCCTGAATCTCATCAACAGTCTGAAATCTCTTCCCTTTCGAAAGTGATTTTAGTTTTGGGAAAAGCCAGAAGTTGCAGGACACCAAATCTAGGCTATAGGGGGCTAAATCACCTGGGTGATTTGACATTTTGCCAAAAAACTCTGCAGAGGATATGATGCATGAGTAGGCACATTGTCATGATGAAGCTGCCAATCACCAGTTGCCCATAGCTGCAGCTGTTATCATCATATTGCATCTCTCAATCAACAAAGAACATTAAGGTAGTGGTACTCCTTATTAATTGCTTGGCCTGGAAGGGCATACTCGTGATGGATAATGCCTTCCCAATCAAAAACAGTTCACATGGTTTTGATCTTAGAAAAAATTGTTTCGAGAAATACATGTGTTCTATCACATGGAATGATGCTGAATGGTAGAGTATGAGTGCACATTTGATTCAGCAAAATGGCAGTTCTTGGTCCCCTTAGTAAATATAGCTGGAAGTTTTGCAACCAGCTATGCCCTACTCCAATCATGCCCTTCCCCTTGACCAAAACCCCAAACCCAAACCAGGTTAAAAAAAACAAAGCAAAAACCATTCTCCTTCCTTTTGCTTTGAAACTTGGAGCACTTCGACTTCAAGGTAAGGAATTCCCCTCCACACAAAATCAATTCAGAACCTCTTTCATCTCCTTCCTCATCTTACTCTCACAGGACAACTTTCTATTGTCTTATCTTCTGAGGAAGACTCAACTTAAAGGGCAAGTTTTCCCTCCTCACCAGTACTACTTGTAGACAATAATAACTCCTTCGGTTCTGGAGGCCAGAAGTCCTAAATCAGTATCACCGGGCCAAAATCAAAGTGCTGGCAGGGCTGCTCTCCTCTGTTCTTGCTTTTTCCAGACCCTAGGGACTGGCTGCCAGCATTTTCTTGGCTCATGGCTACGTGACACCACTCTTTGACTTGGTTACATTGCCTTTTCTTCTAAAATCTCAATCTGTTTCCCTTTCATAGGATAAGATTGTATTTAGGGCCCAGACAAATAACCCAAGATAACCAAGATCCTTAATTTAATTACATGTAAAGAACTCTCCCTTTTGTTTTGCCATAGAAGGAAATATTAACAGGTTCTAGGGATTAGAATGAAGGTATCATGTCCTGGCTGGTGTAGCTCAGTGGATTGAGCACAGGCCTGCGAACCAAACAACTGCGGTTTGATTCCCAGTCTGGGCACATACCTGGGTTGCAGGCCAGTTCCCAGCAGGGGACCCACGAGAGGCAACCATACATTGATATTTCTCTCCTTCCCTTCCCCTCTAAAAGATGAATACATAAAAAAAAATCTTAAAAAAAAGAATGAAGGTATCTTTTGGGTGGCCATTATCCAGCCTTTCACAAAAATTATGTGTAAAATACGGACTATAAAGACTATTCTCTTCTGCCTCCCTAGAATCCCACTATTACCTGAACATCAAGATGTTTCTAATTGTATCGAACTCACTTTTCTCTACTGCTGTCAATATCCCCACCAATCCTCTGGGAGTTTTTCTTCACAACTATGGAATTATCTTTAATGTACACTGTATTACCAAACAAGGTCTTATTAAGCTTTCCATTCCAAAAATGCCTTTGAGGACTTTCTTTTGTGTGTCTTCCTTGTAGCCTGTTGTTTTTCTAGGCCATCTAAGAAAAGCTTGCAAGTCCACTTGAACATGCCACTGTGTGCTCAAGGACTCTGTGGCTTATTTTGCTTTTACTTCCTATAAGCAGCAAGTCCTGAACAAGACGTTTTGAGACCCTAGGCACCAAAAATATTGTCCCCAACTCTTTATGTATCCTGTATGCCTTTGTTGGTGAGGACTGCATTCTATTATCAATAATAGATATCTACCCAACAACAGCAGTTTAAACAAGATAAATTATTTCAGTTTCAAATAAGTCCAGCTATAGTTAAAAGGGCTTCAACAATACCCTAAAGTTATCATGAGCAAGGTTCTTTCTCTTTTATGAAAGTGGTCATAGGTTCTATTTTTAAGGTCATCTCATAGTTCAAGAGAGGTTCTGGAGTTCCAACCATTATATATATATATATAAGTTCCAACCATTTTATATATATATATATATAACATGTCCTTTCCAGGCAGCAGGTAAAAAGGACAGAAAATGCTCTCACCCCTCCCCTTCTAAGAGCTTAAGAGCTTTCCTAGAAAGGGTGCACTTTCTTTTGTGCCTCATCAGCCAGAAGGTAGTCACGTGGCCACATCTTGCTGCAATATAACAAAACGTAATTTCCCAGCAGGATACATTGCCCAGGCTTTGTTACAAGAAACGAGAGAATGGATATTAGGGGGCAAACTAGCACTCGTTTCCTTAATGTCCTATTCTAAAGTGAGTTTTTGCTCCCACATTATCCAAATCCTAACAAAATCCCTCATATTATGGGGCAATCTCAATTGCATTACTTCGTGCAAAAAGTACCATGGGAGGGGGCAGAGGAGGGTAGTGAAGATATGAGTCTGAAATAACCACAATACCATAGTATGTATTTATAGGGATCCCTGAACAAAGGGGGAGCATAACTCCCCATTACTTAAGAGTGGGCTGTGCATAGGGATGTTCCACAGTATAGTAGTACAAAAAGGGAAGGGAAGAGTAATTTTACAATGGAGAAAAATCTAACACTACTTACGCTACCTGATCAAGGTCCATCAAGTCATAAATCACATGGATAGTAGGTGGCTTAATATGATCACTTTATGCTTGTGATCTTCCTCCCAAAATTCCAGTGCAGTCATAAGAAAAACCAGACTAATTCCAATAGAGAAGCATCTTCCAAATTACTTAACCAGGTGTCCTCAAAACTATTATGTCATCAAAAACATCCACATCAATTAATGGATTGTCTTTTTGTTGTTGAGTTTTAATAGCCCTTTATAATATTATCTGTAGAAAAAGCACGGAGGTTTTAAATTTTGATTAATTCCTATTTACCTAATTTTCTTTTTGCTGCTAGTGTTTTTGGTGCCATATTTAAGAAATAAGTGCCAAATTCAAAGTCATACAGAAGTGCCCTTGTTTTCCTCTAAAATTTTGTTTTAGCTCTTAAATTAAGGTCTTTGATCCATTTTGTTAAATCACTTTGTATACGGTGTGAGGTAGAGGTCCAACCTCATTCTTTTACACATAGATACCTGATTTTTTCAGCACTATTTGTTAAAGAAACTATTCTTCCCCCCATTGAATGATCTTAGACACCATGGTTAAAAATCAACTGATCATGTATGGATTTACTTCTGGACCCTCAACTGTATTTCCTTGGTCTGCTATGTTTGTCCTTTATGTCAGCACATGTTTTATTGATGTAGCCTTGTGAAAGTTCTGGAATAGGGAAGGAACTGTGAATCCAACTTTTTCTTCTTTTTCAAGATTGTTTCAGCTATTCAAGGCCCTTTGCAATTCTATTATGAATTTAGGATTGATTTTCCTATTTCTGCAAAAAAGGCCATTGAGATTTTAATAGGTATTTCGCTAAACTTGTAGACTTCTTTGGAAAATATTGCTACTTTAAGAATAAGTCTTCTAATCTATGATACAGGACATCTTTCAACTTGTTTAGGTCTCGTTTAGTTCCTTTCAGCAACATTTTGTACTTACCAGTATACAAGTCTTCGCCTCCTTGGTTAAATTTATTTCTAGATGTTTTATTGCCTTAGACTGCTACTGTGAATAGAATTGCTTTCTTAATTTCCATTTTCTATTATTATTCATTGCTAATGTTTAGAAATACAACTAACTTTTAGGTATTGATCTTCTATCCTGAAACTTGGCCAAATTCATTAATTTGGCTAAGTTTTATTATTAAGTTTTATATTAAGTTTTATTGGCTAAATTAACTTGGCTAATTCATTAATTAGCTTTAAAAGTTTTTTTGTGGATTCTTTATAATTTTCTACATATAAGATCATGTCACCTGTGAATAGTTTTACTTCTCTTCATTTTGGATGCCTCTCTTATTTCTTTTTCTTCCCTAATTATTATAGACTGATTTCATTTTTTTTACATTTTATTTATCTTTAGAGAGTAGGGGGAAGGGAGAAAGAAAGGGAAACATCAATGTGTGGTTGCCTCTTGCATGCCCCCTACTGGGGACCCGGCCCACAACCCAGGCATGTACCCTGACAGGGAATTGAACCTGCAATCCTTTGGTTTGCAGGCTGGTACTCAATATACTGAGGAACACCAGCCGGGGCTGACTCCACTTTTAAGCAAAAAATGAGAATCATTCCAAGCTTGCTACTTCAGTATGGTTTTGAAAATACACCGGAATGTAGACATATTACTTCTCATGTCTGTAGATAGTATGTCAAGAAAACAGGAAGCACATTAGTCTTTGTAGCTAAACAACATATAGCATATAAACGGCCCAATGTAAAGAGTATTGTAATTATCTTTAGGATATTTTTAAATGACAAAGAAATAGAAATAAATTGGAGACGCAAGTTTCAGATTATAATTTATTACAAAAATTATACATACAAAATAAAATCCTACTTATAAAAGATGCATCTAGAATAAATTATAATAAACTTCAATAAAAATAGTGTGTGTGTGTGATGAATCCAGGAATACACACATACTCGAATGTTTTCAGTGACCGGCATTGCTTTATGCATTACATGGATAGGATCTATTAGTTAAGGTATCTGAATTATTGGATTTTAGGCTTTAAACACAATATCCAGATAAATCAGCAAAAGGCAGCTCAACTTTGAAACTGTCTTAGGATCAGAATCTCTCATATGAGGTCATTATCCCCATTCCTTTTGTAGGTTTCCAACAGAAGCTTTTTTATAAGTATTAAATGGCTGCTAAAATCAAATGCATGGTGGTGAATGGTTTCATTCTTTTAAGAAAGAAATGTATTTTTGGTATCATTAATACAAAATTTATAATATTTATATAATTGCATATAAAAGGTATATATAGAATATAGCCTAAACACAAATTTAGAAGAATATAAAGTTTTCAAATATAAAAACTCTGTGCTAATTAATAAAAAGCTGTTTAACAAAGTAGTTATTAATATGTTTGTTGTGTATACTTATAAAAAAACTAAAATATTTAAAATATTTATTAACTCAAACTAGAATTATAAAAACATTTATCTAAAAAGAATTGATTTTGACATTTGAGTACAGACTGTGGCACAGCCAGAACATGTCAAGGGCCCTCTGGCAAATCATGACTTGAACACTGGCTTTTAAGTGAATGGGTGGGGCAACTGAAAAGCAGATGGGAGGTGGGCACTGAAGAAAACGAAGACAACAAAAAGGCTGGCACATGGTTAAGTTGTAGCCTGATACAATATATTATTATTGAAAAAATAAAATTAAAAGTGCTTAAAACAAAAATGTCAATGTCACTAATTACTCTTCAGTGCTATAAAATATTAGCTATCAAGTAACTTCATATTAAGAGTTGGCCACACTTCAACTACTGATATGCCATAGCATTACTATTATTATAGTGCCTTGTTCACTCAAACTCCCAGAATTTTCAGTTATCTCTGTAATTTATATTATACATGTACATAAATATTAAGAAGGTTTAAATATTTTTATTTAACTATTTTAATCTTTTCCTTAAAAATGCAGGATTTCATCTTGCATCAATTATGTGAATACGACAAAAGTGAACTCAATAAAAAACAGAATCCAAAGAATATGTGATACCATGACATCATGATCTGGAACAACTGAAGTTTTCTACTTCTTGTTCCATTTTCTAAATAAAGGGTAGGAAAGAAAAACAGTAAGCTTCAATATGGAAAAGCTAAAGAAACATTATCACTATTTTTCACTAAACAACCTTAAGAATTTATTACCCATGTATATATCATCTAATAGTGAAAACAGAAATTTAGTTCAGAATTTAAGACTATCACATAAACTGAGATCACTGATGAGACTTCATTATCTAAATCCCTTTTAAATGAATCTGAGATGCAGTCACCTTCTGTTAAATTCAAATAGTTATAACTAAGGCACTGATATACTTACAGGTATTAATATTTCATATTTTATAGGTACTAGTATTATTTATATTATGCTATGTAGGTACCACAGTATACTTTAGTAGGTAGGCTAATTACTATATATAAAAATACACTAGTAGGTATATAGTTGGTACCAGTAATATTTACATTAATATTAGATGATATGTAGGTATCATCTAATATATATTTTTTCTTTTCTTTTTTCTAATATCTGTTTTTAAAAGTTAGTACTCTGATGCCCACTGTAAAGCAGTATTAAGTAAAGACAAATAGGTCTATCTTAAAAAGGGGCTAGATACCTTCAATACACACACAAAATAAAGATTTTTCATAGTTTACTGATACTATAGTTCCACTGTTTATAAAAGGAGAAAGGCAAACTAGTAAAGTGCTTGAATTTAAAAAAGTAAAAAACTCAATAATACCTAGAAATAATCTACAATGCACATATTATATGTTTTTTAAAATTCTTATAAAATCAGTCAATTCTTACATATATTTTTTTTACCTGAGTAAGTGCTGTTTTGTCATAGTCTCTGCGATGCTGATAAATACACTGGCTGATTACAGCATACAAATTTTCCAACTGAAAAATATTGTATTCTTGACTCTTTTTAACAGCAGTCTTCAAAAGATTCTAAAAGAAAATATGACTGTTTACATTTGAAAGATAATTTATCTTGAGATATTCTAATTTAGAAGATCTTGAGAACTTTTAGCGTATAAACCAGAGAGAGGGCAGACCAAACCATCTGATGTGACATGGCAGCCTCTGATGGTGGCTCTGTAATTCAGCTGTAGTTAACGCTATCATTATTCTCTGATCCTGGTCTCCGCCCTGGGTAAGTCCCATCCTAAAAACTCCAGCTGAGGAGGCTGCCAATTTCATTTCTAGCCACAAATCTCTACAGTCAAATTAAAAAATAATCTCACACTAGATTAATAAGGAAAATGGAAACATTTTTTGCAGGATATTTTATTGCACTATAACTAATTCCATTATGTGGAGCAGAAAGAGAATATAACTGGTGAATTACCTTACCATTTCAGGGTTCTTTTTCTTATAAAAAGGATTTTCCATCTGCTTAGTGTTTTTTTCTTATGACTGAAAGGGACTTACTGGATTTCTGTGATTCCTCAAGTCTAGCCCTACCAGGATATGTCATTATCTCAATAAACATGTCATATGGCTAAGTAAAAACTAACTAAAATAGTCATAGGTGATAATCATAAAAACAATGTACAGGATCAATGATGCAGACAAGTCTACTAAAACTACAATATCAACATACTAGCCACCTCCAGCCCTCACCTTATGAAAGTTATTCTATACTGAACTTATCCTTTAATATTATAGGATAAGTAGTAAAGGATTATAATAAAGGATTATAATATTAAAGGACTAAACAATAAAAGATCATTATTTATTACATGCCAAATTGATACAATACTCTACTACTACAGTCCTCTTTTGGTGGGTTATGTTACTAATCTGCACAATGAAAGCATTGCAATCTCAATTTACGTACTTTTAATCGCTCGTGGTCCACAACAAGTGAAGGTGTAGGCTGAGAAAGAATTGCCAAAGCCTTTTCAACACTGATGAGCTGCTGCTGCTCTACTTGGGAACGTCTAGCACGAGTCATTCGCAGAGTCCACATTTCTAGAATGAATAATTGAGTAACATTATTATTTGGCTCACAGAAATTATAAGGCCTATAATAAATATTAGGTAGATGAAATTGTAGGGCATATTTAGTAAGACATAAATACCAGTTCTGGTACACCGATTCTCCTGCTAGATTAAGATGTTGCCACTTACACACTAAAAAATTAAGAACATTTGAGAAGTATTTCTCAAACTTAGTATTCTAGAGGATCCTAAAATGTCTTCTACTTAAGCATAAGACAGAATTTAGGAGCTGTAAGGGACCTCAGTAATCTAGAATAGGAGTTGCAAATTACCACCCACACAACAAATCTGGCCTACTACTATAAAGTGTTATTAGAACACAACCACTCCCATTTCACATTGGCATGTCAGTATGGCTTTTCTGGTAGGGTTGTATAGCTGTGATAGATACTGTATGGCTAAATATTTAGTATCTGGCCCTGTGCAGAAAATTTGCATATCCCTGCTCTAGAACAATCTATTCACTGATAGATGAAAAACTGAGGCCAAGAGAGGTGAAGACTTTTCCAAAGTGAACATACCTAATTGTTAGCCCAGACAAGAACCCAAATCTCCTGACATGTAAACAAGTATATGTCCCATGACATAGTGTCCTTTTAAAGAAGATAATAACAGAAAAACAAAACAACTCTGAACCCAAACAAAACATACTAAATTACATAGTCGGAAGATTAACGTTTAAAATACCCACAGTGGAAAGGCTGTATCTTAGTCCATTCTGCTATAATTACTCAAACACACTGGAACTCATTTCAAGGAAGCCCTTGAAAAGGATTTTCTTATGCATATAAGCCACTGAAGAAAACCAGTCTCATTAACTTAGTTAATAATTTTTATTGACCAAAATAAATGTTTGACCCAGTTACCACTCTTTTTACTTTGTAAAACCAAATAATGTTTGCCTTTACCAAAGAATAAACAAATCTGTCAAAGATCCAAGAAGATCCAGCTGGAAGACAATTCTCATTAAAAAGCTGTGGGAGCAGGATTATTAGAATGTAAATAATCTTGGATCTAACCATGTGAATAGAGGAATGATGGGAGTGAGTAACAGTTATTCTACACCACTCAAGCAAGAGTCATAGGAAACTGCTTATCTTGCTTAATGAGAAGGTATCCTGCTACCTTTAGCCAAAAACTATATAGCCAAAGAACTTTGCTGAATGCTTTAGATGAATTATTTATCCAATCCTCAAAATATCTCATTACCTGCAACTACCTACCACAATTTTGCAGAAGAGAAAACTGAATCTGATATGTCAAGAACCCTGCCTGAGGCCACAGGCTACTAGGTAGTGGACTAGGGGCTCAAATCCAGGTTTGTTTGATACCACAGTGTGCTTTTAACAACAGTGATTTACTACTGTAATAGTTATTCAACACAGATAATGCTATCTTTCCTAATGAATTAACACCTGCACTATGAAAGAAAAGGAAAAAGGAATAAATTGAGATGGTAATTAGCCACTTAAGAACTCTGACTAAAACATCTTTTAAAATTAGTAAGTTGTTTGAGACTTACCTTTTGCTTCATTTTCATCAGATACATTTATTATTTGAGAGCTTAAAGCATCTCCATTGCAAGCAATGTTATCTTTTTTCAATTCTGTACATGCTGTAGCCTTCTCAGATTCAAGTTCTTTCTCAATATTACAGGTACTTGAATTATTTTCCAAATCTATTTTGCTTTCAGAGCCATTTTGCTGCATCTCATTTTCTTCCATTGAAGACTCTCCTGTGTTTCCGGTCTCGTTGGGGTCAACACTTGTATCGTGATTTTCCTCCGTATCACTCTCAATTTTGTCATCTGTGACATTTTGGCTACCATCTTTTGTTTGTGAAATCTTCCTTCGTTTTGTTATGGTGCCTAAGTACCACTTTGATTTTTTGCGGATTTTTCTCTTTAACTGAGCTGCAGAGAATTGAAAACAAAAGGATTAAAGAACATTCGACAATTTTCTAAAGTCTAAATAAGTGGAGGAAAAATACTGATATAGAAAAGAATAGAGAGTTTAAGAAACCACCAGTGTTGAGTGGCTGGAATACAGAAACAGAAGTACATAGTACTATGAAAAAGTAAAGAAGTGGGTAATGATCTATCATTCTGAGGTGTCTGAATTTTACCTGAAATAATTTTTAAAAGTCTTGAATAATTTTAAGGGGGGCAATGAATGATCTGCTGCATATATTACTAAGAACACTTTGACAGTAGCTTAAGGAATGAACCAGAGAAAAGGCAAGATTTGACATGGCTTAGAATTAGTGTCTACCATGCAGCAGGAACTCTTCTAGGTCCTTCACGTGCACTGAGAGTCACTGAAGTTCTACTTTTAACCTGATCAGGTTTGTTACCATTACCAACATCATTTTACAGATGAAGAAACTGAGGCACACAAAGATTAAACTTTCTAGACCAGATACAGTATAACCGATCATATTGCAGTATTATGCTTGGGAAATTCATCTATATTATTAAACGTAGTTCAAATTGAATCATTCACACTGCTGTATAATAATCCACATTTTCCAGTTCTACTGTAGATGGGCATTTGGGCTGTCCTAAGTGTTGGACTGTTAGGAGTATTTGTTCTACGAACATTCTTGTATGTGTCTGTGGTGAAGGTAATGTATGCAGTCCTGTTGGGTATATAGCTGGGAACTGATTGTTTTAAGGGAGTCATTTTTTATGTCTTCAATTTCCATATGTATATACTTGCTTAAAGTTGATTTGACCAAGAACCTTCTGGTAGTGGAGGTCTCTTACTGGTTTGCCTTTTCACTCTTTCTTTCCCTGCTGCCTCTTCCCATTTTTACAAAGTAGGGCTTACTCTATCTATTGCAAATCAATTACCCTGGAATAGACAAACCTACAATACAATAAGAGAAAATTTCAGCCCCAGTAAAACACACACACACATTTTAAAATTTTCTATTTAAAAGCACTGGAGATCTAATGAGACACTAAGAAATTATGACAACCAAATCTGGAAAAACAAATGAAAAGCTGAGAGGCTAACAAACTCAGAGTTTCACATTCATGGGGCTTAAAGAGCAAAAAATGGAAGTAAGACCCTGCCAAAGGAGAGGTCTCTGGAAAACCCACAGGCTTTGGATTGGTATCCTGTAAAGTTATACTCTAAGAATAAAGAGGAACAGAAAATGACCAGGATTTTTAAGAAATGAAAATCAGTTTCAAGTCAAGTCAATCTACAATTAGATAAAGGTGAACTGGGACTGCAAGAGGACATATTACAACACAGATTTACTTTAAGAATGGAAAGTTGTCTCAATATTCACAAAATCGATGTAATTCACTACCTCAATATAAATAAAGGAAACCAATGGAGAAAGTAAAGAGCACTGGAAGAGCATAAAGATTACAATTTCGTAAGTAAAAATTACCCAAGTGTGCACTTACCAGGAGTGCTGCAAGCCACAGGAGTACTGGGTGTCTTTAGCTTTTCATTCTGCTCTGGATCTGATTTTTTATCACCAGCAGGAGTGGCATTTTGCTTTGGCATCACATGGTAATAAGATGGGGCATATTTGGAGGAACTACAACCTTATAAATAGATATGATATGTCAAATCAAATTTCCAGATTTCAAAATTACCTGAAGGATTAATTAAAAGGGCTTACACTACATCAAAAGCATCTTTTTTTGATGCCAAATTATTTTCCTACCTCTCTTCTTTCTAGACTCCTGAATTTCTTCACAAAGCTTCTCAAAGTCTTCATCAAGTTCTTCTTTAATTATTGCATAGGCAGTATCTCTTAAAGCACAGGCTCTATGCCTAATGAGACGATCTGAGAAATAAAGTATTTAAAATTTTTTCAACATTTTTGGTTAAGATTATAGCCATTACCATTCTTTTTTTAGTTTTACTACGAATAGTAACAGTTACTAAAATTGTGTTATTCTCTTCTTTGTGCTAATTTAGTGTTCTGGACATCTAATTCAACATGGCAGACTAAATCCAAACAATTTTATTGTTATGTTCTATCCAGATCCCTTTTAGTATCAGGAAAAAAATATAGAAACCAATCAATAGCAAGACTAAACAACATTAATGACAAAAAATAAAAATAAAAAAGCAACCCAGAAAGGAAGGCTATGTGTCATTAGTGAACCAGAATGTAACATATATTTGGAAGCAATATAGGGCATGTTACCACATTGACAGAGAAACTAAGAAAAGATAATGAAAGAACAACCCTATACTAGGTAACACTGGATAAAATCCTAAATTGAGTCTAACTACTATAAACTGGAATATGCTGAGGCAGAAGGCAGAAGTCAAGAGAATACAGGCTTGACTGAATGGGTGCATCAGTCTCTCTCACAGGGCAGTAGGCTGCAATATTCACACCCAAGGTGTAGCTACAATATCAGAAGAGATGTTGGAAGGGGCTTCTAATAGCAGCTGTGCCTGAAGAAAGGCAGGGAAAAGTTGAAGCATTGGTTTCTGAGGTGTAGGAACATGAGAATCACCTAGGAGCTGGTCAGTAATGCAAATTCTCAGGCCCTCATCCTCTTATCCACAGAATCGGAAACCCCAGAGATGGGTCCAACACATGTATCTTAACAAGTCCTTTAGATTCTGACAGTTGATAAAGTTTGACCACCGCTGGTCTAAGTAATTTTAGGCTGCCGCATGGACAGAAAGAGAAGCAGCAGCAGCATGACTGCAACCAAACAGAAAAAGCCCTCTGCTTCCCAGGTAAATCCTTCCTTCCACAATTAAGGGGCACTCCAAGCTTGGTAGCCTGTTTTCCACTGCTTACCTCCAGGATCCTGAACTATATATAAGGAAAAGCTAGGGAAGGTAGGGTGGAATACTAGTGAGCTTTTCAGTTGCTAAAGAAACTCAGTAGGTCTCTATGCTAATCAGTCTAATTTATAAGTACTACCAACTGTAAAAGCCAATGTACTGGAAGAGAGAGTTAATGCAGAAAATGGACTATTAAAAATGTATTATCCACCAGAAGTACTAAGGACATTGCATCTATAAAACAAGAATAAGAAGCTAAAAAACAAAACTGAGAAAAACTACTTTGGAAATGAATAAGTTTATCCCAAATATGTAAATATTTGAATGCATAATTATATACATGAGCAAATATATAATTTTATTATTAATAGATTACATGAGGGTAGAATGGGTATATGCATAGAAAAGGTCTGGAAAGATATTCTCAAATTTAACAGTGTCCACCTCTTGAAGAAAGGAAATGGAACACTTTGGTACTGTGAATGTAAAATGTTTATTGTATAGTAGTACCTGGTATCAAATCAACCTTCTAAGTGTTAACTGCCCCCATTCCACCCCATGAAAAAAAAACTCCCTAATGCTCACCTCCAGGATCTCTATCTGGATTGTATTCTAAAGCATTACTACATATTAGATCAATATCACTCAAATAGTCTTTCACAGTCAGATACTTGTGGAGATCAATTTTACTGATTACAGATGAAAGGTCCATTGGTTGCTTTATTACAGTCACATAATCAGGAACCTAAAATTCAAGCAAACGACCAAATCACTAAATTAACTCTTGAACATAAAAACGTTTGAGTAAAGTTTCTTTGCCAGGCAATATAGGAGAGAATAAATACATAAGAAATAATGGTATTGTATTAATATGAAAGCTTTGATTTATTTAAGGCTAGTTTTATTTTGTATTTATTCTTATTCTTGGGCAACTGTATCTCCAGTTACATTCTATTCCTCTTTCCTCAACCAAATGTCACCTATCTTTCGATGTAAACTTAAAAGCTCATTCTCCAGCTCACTCTAACTGTGTAGGTAAGTATCATTACTTTAAGGCATTAAGGCATTCAAATCATTAGCATTAAGGCATTCAAAAATTGCTTCTAGAATGTTTGGGTTGAGCAAATTTAATTGTCTATTCTCTGCAGAAAAGAAAAATGTGTTAGATAGTTATTGAAATTTCCATGTGCTTAGACACTATTTGGTATGTTTCTATATAAAAAAAAAACAAGTTCAACCCTGGTTGGTGTGGCTCAATGGATTGTGTGCCAGCCTGTGAACCAAAGCATCGCTGGTTCAAGTCCTATTCAGGGCACATGTCTGGGTTTCAGGCCAGATCCCCAGTAGCAGGCGTGCAAGAGGCAACCACACATTGATGTTTCTCTCTCCCTCTTTCTCTCCCTCCCTTCCCCTCTAAAAATAAAGAAATAAAATCTTTAAAACAAAAAACAAGTTCAGAGTATAGACAGAGAACCACATAAACTATTCAAATAGTCTCTAGTTTTGAAGCATTATAGTTTAGAACACATTTGATCCAAAGTTTAAATTAATACCTCATCAGGGTCAACAGGTTTAGTAAATATTCTGAATCGCTTGTCAATAGCAAGCCTATGCGTAACATTTCTTAAGAAAATCCTCAGTTCTCTAAATGTATCTTCTTCTTGTTCTTCTAGTTGTTTCACTTCTTCTGCTGTTAATGGTCTTGGTTCAGGTGGTGGTGCTACTGGGAGTACCTCCAAGGCCTGTAAAACTTCATATAAATGGAAGATTTTTAGTTGTTACTCTCTCATTATATCAAATGTGAAAAATTATGTAGCGCACATGGTAGTCAGCCTTTCAGGGGTAATCCTCCGCCAGGAAGCGGAGAATTTGGAATACTAAAGTGCTACCATAATCTCTACCTCTACATTCCCCCAGCAATAACTGGTAACTTCTAACTAGAATATTAATTCCCAAGTCATTGCTTCTGTTCCATTTTGAGATCACTTAAGGGACTATTAAAACTTTGAAAGTACATTATGGGTATTTCCAGGACAAGAATCTTTTTACTATTAAAAAGTCTTCTTGCTCTGGCTAGTGTGTCTCAGTGGTTTGAGTGCTGGCCTGAGAATCAAAAAGTTGCCATTTCATTCCCAGTCAAGGTATATGCCTGGGTTGCAGGCCAGGCCCCCAGCTGGGGGCATGTGAGAGGTAATCAATCAATGTTTCTCTCCCTTTCTTTCTCCTTCTCTTCTCTTCTCTGAAAATAAATAATGTTTTAAAAAATTTTCTTTAAAGTCTTCTTTACTAGTAAATTTTTGAACTAATGAAAAATGATGGTATGTTTCAAATATAACAAAAGCTTAATTTTTTAGAACAGATATGCACTGAGTATTCAAGACCAAAAAAAAAAAAAGAATATGACAGCAATGCCCTAATAAATTGGCAATCTACTATTATGGAAGTAAGAGACATAATTACTATATCAATATATCGTATTAGTAGTATAAAAGGGTAAAAAATTAATTTTGCCTTGACATGTTAGGGAAGGAAAAAATGAGTTATACCAGAAGGACAAGAAAATAAAGGGTTCCTTAGGTAGAGATGGGGATGAGGAAAGAAGCATTACTGACAGAAAGCAAGCATGAATGAACTTATGTAAGGGCAGAAATATGTGTGTATGGTTTAAAGATAGAGTGCTTTGTAAGGAAAGAGGTGAGAGAAATGGGATAATGAAAGTGCCAAAAATGGGTTTAGAGAGCAGATTTGGGCTATTCTATGAAGTTAGGCCCAAAGTCCACATAGACTGAAACTATACTCGAAAGGCCTTATGTGCTTTAAGAACTTTAGTCGATTTGAATGAAGGAAAGACGTCTTTTTAAGCTGTAGAGGTATCAATCTCATGCCCAAGGTTTTAAGCTTGTGTTATTAGAAGATGGAAAGTCCATTAACTAATATTTTATTCCTATTTTCTCACAATTATTATATATTAACTTTGATATAGGAATTAACCTGCTTTCTTTTTTGATATAGGAGGCATAGCAGCTTGTTTGATAATTAAATCTTCAAAAAATTTTGTCCGTTCTTCTTTACCAGGTAACTGGACATTGAAAATTTCTCCATAATCATGGATAAATAATTCTTGCACCTTAAAAGAAGAAAATACATGCAACAATAGGTTATTATACACATTTTATGATAATCCAAATTAATAGAAAATTTTTAAAACAATCTTTTACATGTTGAGTTTATAAATAAACCAGGTATATAATAGATTAAGAACTAAAAAAAATGGGATTGTTAAAACCAGAGTCTTTACCAGACTCTGGTAACTGACATGGTAATATTTACTTAAAGGGATTTATTGAAATCAATTAATTCACTTTCACAGCCCAAAATAAAATATGAGGATGAGTGGTTGTTCAATAAGAATTAAGATGGAAAAATCACAAGTGCTGGTAAGGATCTGGAAAACTTAGAACCCTTGAGCTGGCAGAACTGTAAAATAGTGTAACCATTAACATTCAGTTAACAGTCATCATTAAAAACAGTACAGTGATTCCTCAAAGAGCTAAACAGAGAATTACCATGTAACTCAGTATACATACATGAAAGAACTGAAAACAAAGACTTAAAGAGATACTATAAATCAATAATGACAGCAGGAATATTCACAATAAACAAGAGCTAGACAATCCAAAGGCTCATCACCGGATAAACGGATAAACAAAATGTCATATATACATGTACAATGTAATATTATCCAGCTTTAAAAAGAAATAAAATTTTAACAAATGCTACGATATGCATGAATCTTAAAAACACTGTGCTAAGTGAAACAAGCCATTTACAGAGACAAATCTTTATTATTCCACTTATATGAGCTGCCAAAGAAAACAAAGGCAAAACACATCCCAAATGAATATTTCCAAATAAACCTAGACCCTTCCCAGTATAATTTTTAGACGATAATGTTAATACCTCATATGATGCTTACATACTTTAAGATACATGTGACATAGAGAGATTTATATTCATAGTTTTTTCATTCTTGGCTTTTCAAGTCTTCTGTGCACCAATATTATAAAATGTTCTCTAATACACTGTGATATAAACATTTTCCTCCTATTGTCTCAGTATCATTCATGAAATGTCTCTATTTTTACTAATTAATTTACTAAATTACTATGTATATAAAAAGTGCATTAATGACTAATAGACTATATTCCATTAATCTACACATTCTAGTAAAATTCCAGTTTTAATTACTAACTTTCTGGTATGTTTTAATACAGAGTCTGACAGAAGTAACACCTGCTTGAGTGTGGTTGATAGGGTATGTTAATGTCTCACATGACATGAACAGCAATTTGAACATTTCACCTAAAATGTCATATGGTGTGCTTGAGTGTGATATTGTTATGTTACAGAATTACATGCTTATGATTCTGTGATAAAAGATTTTGTAATAAAAAGGGGGTATTATTTGTGCCAGATTCTGTATTTGGTAGACCAAAAACCTTTTCATTGTTTTTAAAATTTTTCTTCAAAGGAATGTTTGAAGAAAACATTTTTTTCCCTTCTACAGTGAACTTTAAAATCTACTTATTTTGTTGGGATTTTTATTAGAATGTGTACCTCCTCTTCCCTCCTTGTGGTGGCCTAAAAATAATATGTGATATTTCAATTCTTTTATTGTCACAAGTTTTAGTGGACATATCTAAGTTTCTTTTTCAACCAAACTGTAAGGTTAATCAACATCTACAAAGCAGGAAAAAATCTAAACATGCTTTTACTTCCTTCTTCTCCTTCAGTTATGTCCCTATGCCATTTCAAGTTCAGACTAAGACCAAATTAGTATGTTTAACATTCCTTAATTCTTTTACATCATAACTTTTTGATAAGTTTTGCTATTTTCTTTGCTCACTGATTTATATAACACTTCTACAAAACAACATACCCAAGAGAAATAATTCTTTAATAATTCTTTCAGTTAGGGGTTTGTGGGTAATAGTTTCTTAGGGATTGTGTATTCAAAAATGTCTTTATTTTGCTCTCTCTCTAAAATGCTAACTTAGTCTGACAGAAAATTATAAATTCAAAATTATTTTCCTTTAATATTTGCCACTGATACATTCATTAAGGGGTTAATATCCAAAATTTATAAAGAACTCATACGACTGAACACCAAAAGAACAAACAATCCAATTAAAAACTGGGCAGAGGATCTGAACAGACACTTTTCCAAAGATATGCAGATGGCAAACAGACATTAAAAAAGACGCTCAATGCCCTAATCAGAGAAATGCAAATTAGAATCACAATGAGATATGCCTCACACCTGTCAGAATGGCTATCACCAATAAATCAACCAACAAGTGTTGGTAAGGATGTGGAGAAAAGTGAAACCTTGTGCACTGTTGGTGGGAATGCAGATTGGTGCAGCACTATGGAAACAGTGTGAAGGTTCCTTAAAAAATTAAAAATAGAACTCCCTTATGACCCAGAAATTCCATTTATGGGTATATATCAAAAGAAACCCCAAGCACTAATTCAAAAGAAAATTTGTACCCATATGTTCATAGCAATGCTATTTACAACAGCCAAGATATGGAAGCAACCCAATTGTCCATCAATAAATGAGTAGATAAAGAAGCTATGGTACATACATAAAACAGAATATTACTCAACCATAACAATAAATGAAATCTTACCATTTGTGACCGCATGGATGGACCTAGAGGGTGTAATGCTAAGTGAAATAAGTTAGAGAAAGACAAACACCATATTTCATTTATAAGTGGAAAGAACGAAACAAACAAACAAAATTGAAACAGACTCATATATACAGAGAACAGACCTATGGTTGCCAGTGGACAGGGCAGTTCGGGGACTGGGTGAAAGGAATTAGGAAGTACAAATTGGTAGCTACAAAACAGTCATGGGGATGTTAAGTACAGGGAATATAGTCAATAACATTGTAGCAACTATGCATGATGCCAGGCAGGTACTAGGAATATCAGGAGGGGGGAACACTTTGTAATGTCTATAAATGTCTAATAACCATTATGCTGTATACCTGAAACTAGTACAAAATAATACTGACTGTACACAGTAATTGAAAGATAAAATCAAAAATTATTTTCCTTCAACATTTAAAAATATTGCTCAGTTGTCTCCTCAGTAGTCAGTGTTACCAACGAAAAGGTAGAAACAAGTTGATTTTCAGTCTTTTCTAGTAATTTTTTCTCTTGGAAGATTTTCTTTATACTTTTGGCATTCTGAAATTTTACATACATAAAGGACTTTTTATATCTATCAGTGAGAACACAAGGGGCCTTTTAAATCTGAAGACTTATGGTATTCTTTAATTCCACAAAATGTCCTATTATGTGACTATTTTCTCTTCTACATTATTTCCCCACAAATCCTATTAAATGGATGTTAGATCTAAATCTATCTCATCTATTTCCTTTAACTTTTTCCAATTCACTCTTCATCTGCATCTGCTCCTTTTCAGCCAGCCCTATGGCTTCTTTAATTAAAAAAAAATGTTTATTGATTTTAGAGAGATAAGAGAGGAGACAGACAGAGAAAGATCAATGTGAGAAACATCGACTGTTTGGCTCTCGTATGCACCCCAACTGGGCATTGAACCCACAATCTAGGGACGTGCCCTGACCGGGAATCAAACCCCCAACATTTTGGTGTAGGAGATAATGCTCCAACCAACTGAGCCACACCAGCTGGGGCAGCCCTATGGGGTTTTTAATGTTGGGGGTGTAACTTACCATGTCTCAGATTGATTCTTTCCACAAAAGAATCTGTTGGTGATATGTGGATATGGCTATGGAGTTGTCCTTCCTCAAATGCTTATTTATAAACTCATCTCTGCTTTGACATTTCTGACTGTCCACTAAGCTTCTTCTGTTTAGTCTAGCTTCTAGTTCCAGTGATTATGAAAGAAGCTAGCCTGTACTGGAAAAAGAACGTGTCTATCCTTCGTCTTCTGGGACTAGGGGCTTCCTACTCCTCCTGATATCAACAACCATAGACAATTCACTGCTCTGTCACAGTAATCCTTTGGCTTATCTTCACTGCTCTAGCTGAGGACAAACTCTGCTACTCTTTGGCATGGCCAAAAGTGAAGAAAGCCCAATTACCCCAAAGTTGTCCAAAGGCTCTTTCAATTCCTTCCTAGCACTGACAGAGCTAGAAATCATTCATCAGTCCTTTCTTGCACATGCTTTAAACCATGGTTTAATTCCCATTGTTTTGTCATTCATGGATACATGGAAGTTTCTAATCCACTGATAATATTCTTTCTAATTTTTCCATACTGCTCAGAGTTGTTAGGGTCCACTCATTTTTGTCCTCTTGTATATAGGAACTCTGTCTGAAGTTTTGAAATAGATAAACTTTAATGTAGCTAATAATATTTCACATAGTATTTCTCATATACTGTAATCCAATGCTATATTGACAGTATCACTAAATCACTAAAGACTATACAAGGCTCAAAATACTTATTTGCATCCATATAAACTAGATTATTAAAAAAATTTTTTTTTATTTTAATTGTTGTTCAAGTAGTTTTCTGTCTTTTACTCCCATCCCAGTCCACCCCCCTAGTGCTCCCCTCCTCCTTCCCATTTCCACCCCCCTTAGTTTTTGTCCATGTGTCCTTTATATTTGTTCCTGTGATCCCTTCCCCTTTTCCCCTGAAATAACCTCCCCTCTCCCCTCTGGTTACTGTCAGCCTGTTTTCTATTTCAATGTCTTTGGTTATATTTTGCTTGCTTGTTTGGTTTGTTGCTTACCTTCCTGTTAAAGGTGAGATCATATGGTATTTGTCTTTCACCACCTGGCTTATTTCGCTTAGCATAATGCTTTCCAGTTCCATCCATGCTGTTCCATAGGGTAGGAACTCCTTTCTTTCTGCCACATAGAATTCCATTGTGTATCTGTACCATAGTTTTTGATCCATTCATTTACTGATGGGCACCTAGGTTGCTTCCAG